>JBBDGP010001495.1:75000-112500 GCA_037952835.1 Lithobates septentrionalis | reverse complement strand
AGATTTACCCTTACGGTTTAAGAGTGTTTGGTTATTAGAAAATATTATTGAAGGTGGGCTAGAACACTTGATACTGAGGTATTGATAGATCTGAATTAAGGGGCACCAAAGTAAAATCCACACCAGGCACCCCTATTACATTCTACTGAATAGGAAGAGAATCTCAACACTATGTGTAAAACAGAGAGGACTTCAACGAAAGACGCCCTTGGGATTTGTCTCCAGTTATCAAAAATAAGACCTGTAAGGGGTTTTTGAGGCTTGTAGGCTTGTGTATTCTTGCATTAGAGATCCATAGCGTAGAAGCCATTCTGGAACAATAGCTATCATTCCAGTCAATCAAGTAAGGAAGATTAAGGGGCAGGTATTGACTGAGTTTTGAGTCAACGTGACCTATTGATCCAAGACACAGGACAAGTAAAATAGACAGCTGCATAAAAACCAAACACGCATTAGGTCACATACCTCCATGTCTGGTCTGTAGCGGTCTTCAAACACAGCCATTGCAGCCAGGGACCCGGAGCCTGCAAAACATACCATTTTAATATTAAATGCTAAATATTATAACAGCCAATGTTCAGAAAATAGACTTCTCTTGTTGTAGATGCTTTCGTTTTTTTTTTTTTTTTTTACATTTAATATAAACTTATGGCACATTTCCACTTTTTGACCTTTTTCTCCTTGATACACCATGTTTATAAAGAAAAGAAGAAATAGATGTGAAATAAAATGTGGTGTAGATAAACTTCAGAATGGTTATCTCAGAGGTTTGGTCTTCTGCCATCTCCAATAGCAGTCTGTTATTGGAGAGCAGTCCAATTCACAAGCCCACTGAACTACAGCATCTGCTTAAAGTCTCCATAAGTCTTAAAGGGCTCTAATGTTTTACAGTAACCAATTTGCTTTCTTTCATGCCTTCAGTGGAGGTTAGGCAAGATAAAAAAGTGAAAAGCTGCTTGCTGTGGCCAAAGTAGTTTTTTCACTATTGTATGCATAAAAAAAAAAATAATAACCTTTGTACAGTAGGAGTTTGAATTATCAAAGCAAAAATTTGTAAAATATGGACCTCTAAGTTTAGAGTGCTTTTTTTTTCCTCTCGAACAGACCAGAAGGGGACTGCTGCCAGAAAAGTAAATGAACCTCCAAGTTTCCAGCTTGGGGTCAGCAACCGTACTAAATTATTGACTAGCCTGTACCATATGAATGAATCAGCTTTACACCAAAACCTACAAACATCTGTAACTGGCAGCTAAGAAGTTAAGTGTGGTTTGTTGATCTAAATTTTGCTGGACGTGCACTCAAATTCCCCAAACTCTCCCTCGGTCATGGATAGAATAAATAACACCACCTATTATAGACTCTCATTGCCCACCGTATGTAGAACAAGCCGTCGCCTGGTACATGGTTAAAACCTGCCCTGGCTTTAGCGGTGATGTATGAGCCTCTGTAAGGGTAATGATCCTAAACCGCAGCGATATCCTCTAACAGCAGTATCTGTCACATTCATTGGGATTACCACGCTCATTGATTTGTGTCTGTAAATCTGCCGTCCCTACCCTTTAAATTTGATCTCTAATTGGGCCTCCTTAAATGGTTCAGACCAGGCTAGTCCGTATATCCTCAGAGCGCTGTCACAGGCAGCGTCTCTCCTCCCATTATACATTCTGCAGATTTGATGGAATCAGCAGGACTCCTCATTTGAAACAGTTTAATCGCCTCCTCTATCCTCGTGTTAAACCATTGAGGTGGTCAAGCGATGCACACAAATCATCCTAAATGGAAAATATAGCTCTCTCTGTGACCCAGCTAAATAGATAGAGCTATGCAAAACAAGTTAAAAAGTAATAAATGCCAGAGGGATCTTTTAATTGGAATAAAAAATTAGACACAACTTTATTTTCTTCCCTATGCAGCTGCATTCCAGCACTTTGCCAGTGTGTCTGAAATGATTTTTTAGTGTATTTTCCTTTGCTAAAGGATTAAGAAGACAAGTTGGAAACACTTGATGGCGCTGAATTGCTTCCCCCTCTTACAGGTAAAAATGTATTTATTTTGTTGCAGGAGGAGGATAATATTTACAACCTTTGTTCTCGCATTCACCTGTGCAATCCTGAACATTCACATTTGTATATTCTACCAAGATTACTAAGACAACAATATCACATTACCTGCTTGGAAGGAGAGATGCTCAAGACAAAAAAAAATTAAAAATAAATAATAAAATCAGATATTTCATATCATGCTGTATATACCATACGGGTAAATTTGGCCACAGAAAAGCAGATATTGTTCCAAGAATGACAGGTGGGAAGATATCTGCCCATCTTAAAATGAGTCACATAAGCACTTGGCCCATCTATGGTCCTTGCAGAACAGTGACAGTATAAAAAATACATTATTTTGATCTTTCCCTCTGCTGCATAGTAGAGGAAAAAAAATAAAAGATTGGGCCCTCTTAAGTTGCAAAATCTTCCTAAACAGTAATAGTGGGTGCCTTTGCAGTTGCTTATCAGCTCCCTAGACAGGAATTACCCAATAATAAGAAAAGGGGCTCACAATTGGGAGGGTTGGTTTGTATTGGGCTGTTTTCTTGTGGCCCTACACAGCATTTACGATAAGACAGGGCAACCGAGACTGGCCAAGTACCCATTTTCTCGACAATTACTCTTATTTTTCCTATTGCTGACTATGCAAGTGTGTGATTTGTCTGACTAACCTCCTGCATTTTGGAATGCAACCTAAGGCCCTATCAAAAGGCAGTGTTGACAGGGGAATCCCTCTTGCCGAGCCATTGTATTTTCTTTCCTGCAACCACGAGTTGGGGGACGAGCTGTCCTCGCCAGAACAAGACAGTGATTATTGCCAGCGGCTTTACCAGTTGCTAGCGATATTTACATGTAAAATCCAGCAGAATGGTTGTACCAAAGTTGATCGACTAATCAACTTGGTACTTTCAGCCTGCCCACACATGGTTCGAATGTAACCACTGAGATTTTAACAGTCTATGGCCGGCGCTAGGCTCCCAATTTAATCTTTGATATGGACCATACATGAAGAGCTTTGTTTAAAAATATGATCTTCACTCTTTAAAGAGACCATGTCATCAACTTAAAACACTGCAGTAAAATCACTGAACAATCAAGTATTTTAAATATTTCCTTGCAGTATTTTTACTTTCCATAAACCATTTATTCACCTGCAATGTGCTTCCAAACTTGCTAGCTAATTTGACTGTTTCAGAAGTGTCAATTTCTTAGCACAGCCCCCAGCCCCCCTTTTTATATACTTGTTCTCTACTTTTCCTTCGCACCTCCATAAATACCCTTGAAACAGCAGCCAGGGGTGTACAGAAGGGAAACACTAAAGAGTGTCACTTGAGCTACAGCTCTAAATCAGCTGGGGGTTCTGATATCACATCCAAGATGGTGGCACCCAGACACAGTCCCAAGGCTTTTGTACGACTACAAAAGGGAGGGCTCCAGTCAGAACTGCTGTAATAACAATCCGGTGGTAATACAATCATTTCCCCCCCCCCCCGGCTTCTTTCGGGTCAGCTGCCATACACATGGGCCGAATGTCAGTCAGTTTTTATTGAACCGGCCAATGTTGCCAGACATTCGGCCCATGTGTACTGGGCTTAAAAAAAACATCTGTTCTCTTGGCAGTAAAAAGCACTCATATAGAGCATTTTTTGTACAAAATTTAGACGAGTTTAGGAGAGTTTTAAGTTTATTTTCTGCCAGAAAGCTCCAATCAGAAACGCAAACCAGGTTTCTTTTTCCTGCCTCTAAATGCTGAGCTCAAAATATGCCTGTAATCGTCCTAATGTACATGGACACATAGGATAACATTGAGCTGCTTCTACAGGCAGAACACAAAACTCCTGCAGAAGCAATGATTTTTAAAAGCCAGTGTGCATGGAGCCTTAATAGAGACATCAGGGGTCTCAACAGAAACCTGGTACCACTTCCATCTTCAGCAAGTGCAGATTATAGACAGAACTGGCTGGTGCCTCCAGAATACTCAATGAAGTAATGCATTTCATACACCTACCTAGTAATATTTTCAGCAAACTTTTTAGTATAAAAAACAAAGTCACTACCTTTTTATCATTTGTTCTAAAGCAGCATGCGACTGTAAACCCTTCCCTGTATACATGTTAAGATATGGGGGGCAGAGTCCTCTTATTTTTTGCTATTGAGCCCTGTATACATGAGTCTTTTTGCGCTTGGCTAATGAGCCCTGTATATGCGAGTTGCAGGGCAGGCCCTTCTTGTGCTGCAATATGGGTGGGTTAGCCTGTTACATCACTGGCTGACTTGGGAACTCCAGTCATGATGTGCTTTTGCACAACTTCAAACGGTTTCCTTTGAGAGCAGAACTGCTCAAGACTGTCAATGCTACCACTAATCTGAACTTGTGGATAAAGTTGACAAGATAAAGCAGCAAGCAGGGCCAAAAGGAAGAACACTGTAGGATCTATTTGTGCATCTTTAAAGAACTATGAAAAATGGCTGCCATAGTATAGGATTGGAGGATTCCAATTAGACTTTCAACATTTTATACACACTTTAGAGTGAAACCCCAAAGTGCACTCTCAGGTTCAAATCAATGCTGACCAGCACTGCAGTGGTCTCCCACCACTCCTAGGCTCCAAAAACATCAAGCAGAGCATCTGTACTAGGAAGAGGTGGGGGGGGGGAAAGGATTGGGGGTATTTGAAAATGAAGTGCAGTTGTTTTACCCATTTGGATTTTAAAACGTATATGTCCTTGTCAAAATGGTTTAACACAAACAAGCCATCTTATCAGGGAATGAAACGGTTTGAAACCACGCGACTTATGAAAAATAGGAACTCTGCTCGGCAGCATTCACATCAAAAACAGGAAAAGTAACCTTGTGTTTTCAGAGAAATATATCCATCATTCACACAGAGCCAGGTCCCTCTCTGTTCGGCAGTGAATCCGTGTGTGAATCTCCTGCTGAATCGGAACTGAAGTGGACGGATGTCAGTGTTTTGCCATCCATGCCCGTTCAGTGTGCAGACATTTTGACAGCGGACCTGTGATAGCTCTATTGGTGGCTTGTGGACCATTGTGTCCAATTTGTCACCTTTGGATCTGAGAAAATTGAAAAGGACTTTTTTTTTTTCTGGACTTTGACGGATTCTGAGTTAAGTCTGCTTACATCGCCCTACCTATGGAGCTGGATGGAGCTTCCAATCAGGATTGACTGAAAAACAGATCTAATTGGAATGCCTGTGTGAAAGAGCCCTTAATATTACAAATCCCACTTACAGTTTATGTGACCCCCATGCTTTAATCATTCCAGAATGTGTAAAAAAACAAAAAACAAAAGCATCTTACAGTTGTCAGTGGTGGCTGGCAAAGAGAACATAATAATTCACACCAGCTTTCAATGATCTTAAAGCAAGTTGGGCACAAATTATTCTAGTATTCTATTTTGGGAAAATGGCTTATTTGCATATTGACAGCCAAGCCAGCATCAGAAACTGCACTCCAAAAAAGGTTAACACAAAGCAAATTATTTTTAAAGAACCATAAGCCACATGTATTTGCCTGAACTTAGAACCTTCTGAAAGAAGAAGTTTAGAGAAAATCTAGCAGGGAGCCACCTTATAGAGCTGAAAATGCTTTATGCAGTAAAAAGCACTTTATACAAACATCACAGTGTATGCATCTCTAAACACAAGCTGATCTTCTCTGATAGAACACGGTGCTCAGGCTATATGTGCAATTAGCAAGAGAGATTACAAAGCATAGGCACAAGGTGTGCAGAGATGGCTGAAGAAACAGTGTAAAGATCCCCAAAAACATGTTTCTTTTAATATGGTCAGCTATCTACGGCTATTCCCAAACTGCAGAAATCATCCCTAAAGTAGGCCATGAATGGATCTTTTCTTTTCGATCAGCCACTGACTGAACCGGTCGATTTGCGATCCATCTATGGCCAGTTTAACATAAGTTGAACATCCCTGGGCTATTTCTATTCTTCCAAAAAAAATAAAAATAGGACTGGTATCATGGGTGCATAAACATCATGCCTATATGAGTGGTGCATGTCTATGCATCGTTTAAAGGTTGGTAAATTTGACCATGGTCCTATGTGTGGCTACACTCAGGGCTAAAATGACATTGTACAACAATTCCAGGAGAGATCAGAAAAACCCTTCCACCATGACACAAGATATTTTGATAGACATTAACTCTACAGTTGAGGAGTACATACCGAGTAAAATATGGAGTCAACGATGGAAGAATCTAGGATGGAAAAGGACCCGGGGGTCCTAGTAGATGATAGGCTCAGCAATGGCATGCAATGCCAAGCTGCTGCTAACAAAGCAAACAGAATATTGGCATGCATTAAAAAGGGGATCAACTCCAGAGATAAAACAAGAATTCTCCCACTCTACAAGACTCTGGTCCGGCCGCACCTAGAGTATGCTCTCCAGTTCTGGGCACCAGTCCTCAGGAAGGATGTACTGGAAATGGAGCGAGTACAAAGAAGGGCAACAAAGCTAATAAAGGGTCTGGAGGATATTAGTTATGAGGAAAGGTTGCGAGCACTGAACTTATTCTCTTTGGAGAAGAGACGCTTGAGAGGGGATATGATTTCAATTTACAAATGCCATACTGGTGACCCTACAATAGGGATAAAACTTTTTAGCGGAAGGGAGTTTAACAAGACATGTGGCCACTCATAAAAATCAGAAGATAAGAAGTTTAACCTTAAACTACTGTAAGAGCGGCAAGGATGTGGAATTCCCTTCCACAGGTGGTGGTCTCAGTGGGGGGCATCAATAGTTTCAAGAAACTATTAGATAAGCACCTGAACGACCACAAGATACAGGGATATACAAAGGTAATACTGACATATAATCCCACACATAGGTTGGACTCGATGGACTTGTGTCTTTTTTCGACCTCACCTACTATGTAACGACACCAGGTATTTATTGCAGTGCTAGGCTTAGTATTACGTGGTGAAAGCATTCAGTGGGGATAATGTTACTTCCCAGCGATGTCAACAATGGTTCTATGCAGTCGTTCAGAATGTTTACCTGGTGGGAGAAGCCCTCTGTGGTCTCATATACTGTAATGTACCCACACAAACTAAAATACCATATACCATAACACACTGGGGGGGGGGGGGGCTAGCACATTGGCTTTGCAAAGAAGTCTTGGTAGGAGGCTTAGAGGTGGTGTTATAGGTAGTAATCATTACTAATCCTGGATGAGGACCGGTAGGTGTCCGCATTTTGACAAGCCCAGCCATTACATCTTGTTTTTGCAGATATGTACTGTGTCATCTGTAGACCTGATGGGCAGCTCAAAGGCCAACTGAAAGAGTGCACACAGCAGGCTAATTGCAAGAAGCAGCTTAGCATTGTCAGTCTGAAACAGGAAATCAGGTCATTGGTCGGATCCTCAGGTTTGTAACAGATTCACACAAAATGATTTGCATAAGTAAACTGCTTCAGTACATTGTAGGTTACTGACATTGAACAAGCATAAAGGAAGTTAAATGATTAAAGGGGTTGTAAAGGCAGAAGGTTTTCTTATGTTCATGCATTCCATGCATGAAGATAAAAACACCATGTGCAAAAGAAGGGTATAAAGTGATTAGCAATTGAAATAATTAGTGCTTATAAAATTAAAGTGGATGTAAACCCTCACATATACCCAGTTAAGTGAACAGCCTCAGATGATACACAGAGATGAAACAAATCTCCCTACATAAATTTTACATGTATATCTGCTGTCTTCATCTTTATATACAGTTTAGAAAGTGCACATCTGTTAGATTTTCTCTTCCTGGTTAGCACTGCAGAGACAACTGGGCATAGAGCCAAGACAGCTGATTGGAGGACAGGCACACACCCCCTCTCCTCATAGGTAGACACTTTCAGCTCTGGTTGTTGAATCGTTCAGCTCAGTGCCAATTTATAGCATCCTCCCCAACACAAAACTCCGGCTGATTTTATCATAAGTGATGGAGAACTTTTCAGGAGTTATCAGGCTGATGACACAAGAAAGGAGCAGGAGACAGCTACAGGACTTAGCGCTTTGAAGAGAGATAACAAAACACTATAGATATATGTGCCCAGCTCAAATTTCATGAATCGGGTTTACATCCACTTTAATGATATTAACCAATTCTGCATGTAATAAACAGTAATAATCCACTTTAATGATATTAACCAATTCTGCATGTAATATAAACAGTAATAAATGCTGTTTGATCAGTGCTGAAAAATAATATTGGATATAAATTGACCAGTGCTACGAAACATAACATCCCTGTGCGATTAAAGAAACAACAAAGTTCATATAGGGTGACCAGTGCTCCAAAACGATGAACTCTTTGGGTGATTCAAAAAGTGACAGTTATTACTAGAGGTCGACCGATATATCGGCCGATATTTGGCGTTATTTACTTAATCGGCATCGGCCGATTGTGCTGATAAAAAAGGCCGATTGTAACTTCAGCCATGACTTGTAAATGACTTCTGTAATAGAAGTTAATGCAAGTTTCCTGAGGTTGTCTGTGAAGTTTTCTTCTCTCCTCCTCTGGGCAGCCAGCCAAGTCTGATAAGAAGATACATTTGTATCTTTCAGGTTCTTTTTATCAATAGACTGAACTCCGTGGAGAAGTTTTCAGTTTAACCATTTAAAGACTAAATCTTTTCTGACATTTGTTGCTTACAAGTAAAAATCCTGTATTTTCTGCTAGAAAATCACTTAGAACCCCCAAACATTATATATATTTTTTTAGCAGAGACCCTATGGAATAAAATGGGGATTGTTGCAATATTTTATGTCACACGGTATTTGCGCAGCGGTCTTTCAAACGCAATTTTTTCTAAAAACAAATACAGTAATGAATTTAAAAAAAACCTAAGCAGTAAAGTTAGCCCATTTTTTTTCGTCCAAAAGTTTTGATTACCTGTTTTTGTGTATTTAATATTTAAGATAGTTTTTTTTTTTTTTTTTTTTTTCTAAATTATACATACAAGTGAACTGATTGGAGGTTTGTTTTGTTTAATGTTTAAATGAAAAAAAAATTCTGTATTACTAAGGCCCCTTTCACACTGGGGCGGTGGGGGCGTCGGCGGTACAACAGCGCTATTTTTAGCGCTGCTGTACCGTCGTTCTTGCAGCGGTATTCGGCCGCTAGCGGTGCGGTTTTACCCCCCGCTGGAGGCCGAAAAAGGGTTAAAATCCCTCGTACAGCGCGGCTATAGCCGCGGTATTGCCGCGGTATAGCCGCGCTGTCCCATTGATTTCAATGGGCAGGAGCGGGGAAGGAGCGGTGAATACACCGCTCCTTCCCCGCTCCAAAAAAGCGGTTTGCAGGACTTTTTTCACCGCCCTGCCTGCGCACCGCTTCAGTGTGAAAGGCCTCGGGCTTTCACACTGAACAAACAGCGGAGGCTGTTTAGGGGCGGTTTTCAGGCGGTATTTTTAGCGCAATACCGCCTGAAAACCGCTCCAGTGTGAAAGGGGCCTTAAGGCTGCTTTCACACTGGAGCAGGCATGCGTTGATGGTAAAACGCTGCTAGTTTTAGCGGCGCTTTACCGTCATTTTAGAGGCGCTATTCGGCTGCTAGCGGGGCGCTTATAACCCAGCTAGCGGCCGAGGAAGGGGTTAAATGCGCCGCTGCCAAAACGCTTTGCAGGCGCTTCGGCAGCGGTGCACATTCATTTCAATGGGCAGGAGTGGTGGAGCAGCGGTATACACCGCTCCAAAGATGCCGTTTGCAGGACTTTTTTTTACATCCTGCCAGCGCATCGCCTCAGTGTGAAAGCACTCGGGCTTTCACACTGAGACTGCAGGGGAGCCATTTTACAGGCACTTTACAGGCGCTATTTTTAGCCCAAAAGCGCCTGAAAAACGCCCCAGTGTGAAAGGGGTCTAACTGTTAGATTTTATGAGATGAAGGGAAAAAAGAAAAAAAAAAAAAAATCGGCCAAATATATCGGCCCAAAAAAATCGGCATCACATATCGGCCATCGGCCACCGCGATTTCTAAATATCGGCATCGGCCAGAGAAAAACCCATATCGGTCGACCTCTAGTTATTACATCAACAAAAAAAAAGTCCTTCTTATTGTGTTGCTGTGAACACATTTGGTGTTTGCAACTGAAGAGAGAACCGGTGTGTCCGGTGTCTCCACACGTGTCCCCCTCTTATGGCTTCACTCACCAGAAAGCTCTCCCCTCCCGGGGGTAGCCGGCATTCACAGCACCACCTGGCTGTATGTGGATATCCAGGACCAGCCATAGGGTCTTCCTACTTGTTCTTATTTCCACTGCCCCAACACTCAAGCATGGGTTGTGGTTCTCTCTTCAGTTGTAAACACAAAATAAATGTGTTCACAGCAACACCATAAGAAGGACTTTTTGTACGGATGTATGTTTTTTTTGGAATATTGCACTGAGGATACAATAACTAGTTTAGTTGTCACTTTTTGAATCACCCAAGGATTCATCGTTATGGAGCACTGGTAACTTTATATGAACTTTGTTGTTTCTTTAAACACACAAGGATTTAACGTTTCAAAGCACTGGTCACTTTATATCTAATATGGTTTTTCAGCACTGATCAAATAGCATTTATTACGGTTTATATTACATGCAGAATTGGTTAATATCATTCATTTTATAAGCACCAATTATTTCAATTGCTAATCACTTTATATGCTTCTTTTGCACATAATGTATGATCTATACATTGGTTTACACAGCATTTTTTAGGTACTGAAGCAACGCCAAATCCACTTTCATACCTATAATTCATCTCTTGACCCTACCTGGTAGTTAGACACGGTGGAGGCAGCAGCTATACACGCATTATAAATTTTATTGCCCATAGCACGGATACACACAACACATCAACCTTAATATAAAAAGCATTCTGTGCAGCAGCCCCCCTCGGCCACCCTAATACTTACCTGAGCCCCATCTCTGTCCAGTGATGTCCACGAGTGTCTTGGACTCTCCCTTCTGATTGGCTGAGACACAGCAGTGGCGTCATTGGCACCTGCTGCTGTCAAAGTCAGTTAGCCAATCAGGCGAGAGAGGGGGCGCGGCCGAAGCTCAGCTCCAGGTCTGAATGGACACAGGGAGCTGAAGCTCGGCTTGGGTGCCCCCATAGCAAGCTGCTTGCTGTGGGGGCATGCAAGAGGAAGGAGGGGCCAGGAGCACCGAAGAGGCACCCAAGATGAGGAGGATTGGGGCTGCTCTGTGGAAATCTACTGCACAAAGCAGGCAAGTATAACATGTTTGTTATTTTTATAGAAAAAAATAACAAGACTTTACAATCATGTTAAACCAAGAGGGTCAGCATTACAAGCCAGGTGAATGGTATTTTGGGAGGGGCACAGCAATGTAAACCCACATATTGGTGTAGCGATTGGCTTCCTTTTACCCTTTTAATGCCATCACAAGTATTACGACTCAGCAGTATTAGGCCTCATGCACACTGGACGTTTTTACAGCTGCCGTTTTTGGCTTCAGACATTTTTTTTCTGCAGCCAGTAAACTACCCGCCATGTTATCCTATGTGTCCACGCACACGTTATCAAATGTCACCAGTGTTTTTTGGCAGGGGCATTTTCTGGCTGGAAAAACCCCCAAAACTAGTGGCTTTTGAGAGGAGTTTTTCAGCTGTAAAAAATGCTGAAAAACGTGGCTCTTCTGCATGTTTGAGCCATAAGCTTTTGTGGGAGTATAGTTTTCCTTAAAAATAAATAAAAAAAGCTTAAAGCGGGGTTCCACTGTCTCTGAGTTTGTTTTTTTTTGGCACAATGAAAAATATTAAGACATAAGAATAAGTAACTCACGTATTCCAATTCTAAAGACCTTTGCTGTCCGTTTTGTCCATAAATATAAACTTATATAATAGGATCATGACGGTATTCATCTTGCCTGTGGGCATGTGAAACCCACAGGCATGCTCTTCCGGGATACGGTGCTGCTGAACGACCAGCATGCACCGCCCGTTCTATTCATGATCCCGCGCATGCGCAGTAGAGAGAAATCGGAACGCCGTCAACAGCTCCGGTTGCCATCACAACGAGCGGCGTCGTAGGAAGTCCCGCCCCGTTGTGATGGCAACGTAGATAATCAACCCTCGATTACAATGGCGGTTTTGGAACCGCCCTACGAACGTGCCTGTCGTAATGACGTCACTCCCACTATGGAAGCCTCTCGATAACTGTTGCAACAGGCGGCCGCACTGACTCCTGGGAACAATGACACAAGCTCCCAGGAGCCAGTGCGGCTTACAGGAAGTGAGTAATTAGCCGCTCCAGACACGCCCCTAACCGCAGCCTGTGCTTCCTGCAGAAAACAAAGACAGCTGGAAGAACAAAGGTAAAGGCTGTAAAAAAAAAAAAAGTGCCGTTTTGTCATTAGGACATTGCGGTAATCAGCTGCAGTTAGTGTAGGAAAATCGGGTGGAGCTCCGCTTTAAAAATGCTACTGCAAAAACACTGAAAAACGCATTCTACAGCTACAGCTAACGCTACTGGTGTTTTTATAACATCCAGTGTGCATGAGGCTTTAAAAAACTCAGGGCTGCTACTTGTTTACATATTGGAAAAAATCATCTCTGTTGCTCTCTCTCCTATCAGCATGCTCTTTGCTAGTCCATAAGCACTGCAGCACAATTCAATGGCTTCTTTTGCTGCCTCTACCTCTCTCAGATTGAGCTGTACAGGGACTGCGAGAGGCGGATATCATGCCAGGTACTTACATGGTTTGCAAAAAAAATAAAAGTAAATAATAATAATAATAATAATAATAATAATGTATTCATGAATACTAGGCTACAATAATTAGTGCCTTTTACATCTACCTAAAAATTCACTTTTAAAAACAAGGCAGCGAAAACCGTTCCCGAATTTCTATCCTGACATTCTCTAAAGTTCGTGGCCCTTGATCGTTTGAGACAGCTGTAATTGCCTGTTGCTAATCATTTCTATCTGGTCCCATATGCATTCATTTTACATATAAGAGCGGAGTTAATTATAACTAATGATTACTGTATGACCAGCAAGAATAATTGCTGTGTGGTGTATCTGTAAAGACAGATGTAAAATGGAAGACATGGTCAAAACTACACACTTTTTCAAGTGATGACAGACTACAACCCGAGCAACATTTAAACACTCATTGAACTGTCTGAGGTCATCAATGCAATTATAAGTTATCAGGTATATAGGTGCACACATTTTCTATTGATATCAGGAGAGGTGCTGCCATTTTATTTCTAATAAGAACTGTAATATGTCAACAGATGAAAGAAGACGTATAGTCTTCTACCTACAATCCGGCCTTTCCCAGCAAGCCGGACCTCTTAGCCATGGTGCAGTGTGAAGGTACTATATGTGAACCTTATCTGTCAGTGTCAGATCTCTTGACAGGGTGCTTATTCACACTCTCTCATTGCTATTCAATTTACTGCTTCTTCCTGCAATAAATCTACAAGCCCCCACCAAGTGGAATCATTTTTCACTTCTGTTACTGGCTACAAGGCCTGGTCTCCCGGTGCTCCTGCCTAACTCCATGGGACCCGTGCTGCCAATGCGTGAAGAGCTGATTTATGAATATGAAATGGAGCCAGTGTCCAGGGAACGGCTGTGGTCGCCGGAGACTGATGGAACACATCCTAGAGCTGCACACTTTAAGTGGCTTTAATTGTATGCATGCATTTCATTAGAAGGCCTGGGCAGCCTGCTTTGGAGACAGACAGAGCAATCACCCGATCCTGCATCGTTTGCTGAAATCCACATTTTTTTCCTTTGTCAGCACAAACAGTTTAATTTGATGCTTTCACTCCTGAGTAAGCACAGAGTATCTCCTAAACCCCTTGTGAGGCATAAGAAAGCTTTCCATCAGCAAATGGACTCCGTGTCAGTTATTATTTCATAATAGCATACAAAACTGTTTTAGCAAAACCTGCTCACTCACCATTCAGACTCTGGTTGAGTCTGTAGAGTGGGACATCCTTTTGAAACATGGCAGGCAAACACATCAATTATTTACAGCGTATGTAAAAGGACTTAGAAGAGCGGTTTGAGATTGGCACTAATCCATAGTAGTAAGAACACTCACTATGAATATTAAAGCCGGTTCGATGCTAGGGGGGGGGACCTGGCAGAGAAAAGGTTAAGTCCAACAACCTCTACAAAAGAGAAAAAAAAAAAATCTGGCTGCATTTGTAGTGTACATTTGCAATGCTCCACAGACAAAGCATTCAATAAACCTTAAAGCAGCCCAATCACTTTAGGTAAAAGAACAGCTATTGTGCCTGATCTGCCTACTAAGTATAACACTGCATCTTCTCTATACAAATTTCAAATTCAACTCAGCAAGGAAAGCGCACACTGAGATATATTATGACCGAATATTGTAATTTGGAACACAAAATAGACAATCAGGCTTACAATTTCTAATTGAAACAATATTTTTCTCCTTAATCCGTTTGAAAAAGTGTATCCACACACAAAACTTTTTTTTTTGGTTTTAGAAGAAGGAAGGCTTAGAACCCTGGTGCCCAACATATGGCCCTTTGGTGATGTGCGGCCCTCGGACCCGAGTCGCTTAGGCCCCTTTCACACTGGGGCGGTAGGGGGCGTCGGCAGTAAAACAGCGCTATTTTTAGCGCCGTTTTACCACGGTATTCTGCTGCTAGCGGTGCGGTTTTAACCCCCCGCTGGCAGCCGAAAAAGGGTTAAAACCCCTCGTATAGCGTGGCTATAGCCACGGTATAGCGGCGCTGTCCCATTGATTTCAATGGGAAGGAGCGGTGAATACACCGCTCCTTCACCGCTCCAAAGATGCGGCTTGCATGAGATTTTTTCTTCTCCTGCCAGCGCACCGCTTCAGTGTGAAAGCCCTCAGGCTTTCACACTGAACAAACAGCGGAGGCTGTTTAGGGGCGGTATGCAGGCGCTATTTTTAGTGCAATAACGCCTGCAAACCGCCCCAGTGTTAAAGGGGCCTTATAGTGGGAACAATGATTAGGGAAACAGCATTGATCTCCACTAGCCTCATGTAACATGTTCCCAGTTTCTTATTGCAGCATATCCCCAGCCAACAATGTAGCATGTAAGGTACACAAAAACACACACTCTGACCTCCCATTCCTCTATTACAAGGTGCTAAAACCTTTTGAAGAGCGAGGGCCATTTAAGTGATTTGGTAACCATTCACAGGCCACAATGAACCACTGGGTTTTAACGACCCCCCCCCCCCCCCCCCCAAAACCACATATTCAAACAACCCCCTATCCTGAGCTCCCTGCGCTGCACCTGTGGATCACTGGGAAAGCAGCCTAATAACCCTTTTTATTTTTTTTATAAGTGTCCATATGCCTCGGCCTGGGACAGGAGCCGACCCTACAGAGGAAGCATCTGCTTATGCGGCTCCTGATCCCTCCCCCTTAGAACCTCGGACATGTTTAACTACTCTGCAAATGTTATCTTTGGGGCAAAAATTTCTGGGGGGGAGGGGGCATCACCAACAGAGCCTCAGAAAGAGAAACACATTTTAACCTGTTACTAAACCCACAACAGTAAAATCAGTCTGTAAATGCTGTAAAGCATGCTGGTTATACTCACTGTGCATTGTGTAAAAAGGCTGTTTGATCATGTCTTCTCTGATCCTCCCCCTTTCTTCTACAGTCCCCAAACAATCTCATGATAGAACAGAGGCTAGGGGACAGGCTGCACATGCTCAGTTTGGTGTGTATTGCTAGAGTTTTTTTTTTTCCTTGTGAGGGTGCATGCGATCAGCACGGGGCCAAGCACTGTTTAGACAGAGGGTCAGGGGTCCTGCAGCCTGAAAGGACATTCATAGCAGAATGAAAACCCCTCCTACAAGCTTTAACCAGACACCGATAGAAGTCACAAGGCTGCTCTTACTGCTGATGGAAAAAAGTATTTAGCAGTTTATAGTTACTAAAACTATTGCATTTTCATGTTCTGTGTACTGTGGGGGACCAGATATAGTGAATGCAGGGTCCTGGGTTTATTAACACTTTAAGTAAACCGGAGAATAGCTAGAATATTGACAATTGTTTGTCGCGGTTGGAATTCTGGCACAAAGAAAGGAGGCAAGGGAAAATCTTGAGGAAACCTCAGAGTAATAAAAACTTGAAAGATATTCTAACCTTGTACCACAAAACTACAAAAGAAATGTAGCAGAGTTACGTTTCAACAAGTCAGTTGATAGACATTTATACAACAGATCGTTTTAAAGGAGAACAAGCACCAGATATATTTTTATGGTAACTGCATGCTAACCAACACATAAATGCAATCCTGATACCCATTTCTTCTCACAAGACTCCAAGACAACTTCCTGGATTGAGATGCTGGCTCAGAGATGACACAATCCTATAAATCCCAAACCCGTGCAGTTCTTAGTTGTGTTAACAAATGTCTGATATGCAAACTATCAGCGTGAATGCCTACACAGTTATAATTACGCATTCTGATCACTGAGGCCAAGAAAGCAGCAAACTGATGATAGCCTCTAATCCTAAGCAAAAAGCTGGACTGTAGTTCAAGGCCTATCTAGATCCCTCAAGGAAATCAGACTAAAACCATATATTCCCCAAATAGTTGTACACAACAGTAAAAAAGCTTTTTTTGGTCCCAAGGCATAAGAAAATGCTGTTTTGATTTTTACACATGCGCTGTAAAACATCACCGAAGTGCATACAGAACACAATGTCAGTACATACCCTCAGCCATCGGTCATGCATGCCCACCCTGACCCCAATAATTAGAGGCCTTATGGAATCTCCCATCCAACTAGAAAAACAATTTGCGGCAGCCTTTAATTTTATGCAACAGACCAAGGCCCTGGTGGTCTGACACCAGCTTACTAGAAAAACTTGTTACCCACTGGCCCCACATTTCTTATTATTCCTTATGCTTATAATTCAGTTTTACTAAACCAATCCATCTTTCCAGACTAGGGGAGTTTGATGTCTGGTTGGGAAAAAACAACCAGGAATTTTCATCATCCTCCACCTGGCATGGTCATTGTCTCTTCCCATAGTGATACTTTTTTTTTTTTTTTTTTTTTTACCAACGTGGAGAAGGTCTTTGACTGTGTCAACTAGCAGTTCTTGAAATCCATGCTTGGGACCACACATGATCCCTGGAATGAGTGTGAACTATTTCTACCCCCACAGCAGCCATATGGGTTAATGAAACCTGCCCCCAAAGATGCCTCTTATTCCCATTAACGTGGATCTCACGGCAGATTTTTTTTTTTACCTTAATGCATTCTCTGCATTAAGGTAAAAAAAAAAAATGCCATACTATGTCTAGCTCTCCTACAGCCCCCCTAAACACTTACCTGAACCGAAACCATCACTGTGTCCGAGAGCAGTGGCTCTCTCCTCTGAATGGCCATGGGAGCAGCAACGGGAGCCTCTGGCTCATGCTACTGTTAATCATAGCCTGTGGGGAGAACAGGGGGTGAGACCGAGCTGTGCGTCAACTGCCACACACAGCATGGCTCGGGATCAAGCCCACAGGAGTTCCCCTATAGCAAGCGGCTTGATATGGGGGCACTCAGAAAGGGGAGGAGACCCGAGGAGAGGAGGATCAGGGCTGCTCAGTGCAAAACAATTGCACAGAGCAGGCAAGTATGACATGTTTTATTTAACCCACTTCCGGACCGCCGCACACCGATATACGTCCTAACTTTGACTGGGGATATAGTTATGGCAGCAGCTAGCTGCCATAACCCCGGTATCCTCTTGTACGGCCGGCGGTACACTTCAAGATAAAAGTGGTCTCTGGGGCAGATTTGCCGCAAGATCATTTATCAGCGGCTGGGGCGATCAGAAGTTCCTCCTTCCTTGGCATAGAGATGAGTGAGGGGAAGATGGCCCCCACCTGTCTCCATGAAATTGCAGAGCGAAAGTGACGTAAAAACGTCACTTTCGCACATAGCTCTTAAAGGGCCATTCTTTTTTTAAACGACAATTTTTTTATTTTTTTTTATGCATTTTAGTGTAAATATGAGATCTGAGGAAGAGGACCTGTCATGCTTTTTTTTCTATTACAAGGGATTTTTACATTCCTTGTAATAGGAATAAAAGTGACAATTGTTTTTTTTTTTTAAACAGAGTAAAAATAAATAAGAAAAAAAAAAAAAGTTTTAAACGCGCCCCGTCCCGCCGAGCTCGCATGCAGAAGAGAACGCATACGTGAGTAGCGCCCGCATATGAAAACGGTGTTCAAACCACACGTGAGGTATTGCCACAATCGGTAGAGTGAGAGCAATAATTCTAGCCCTACACCTCCTCTAACATAAAACATGCAACCTGTAGAATTTAAACGTCACCTATGGAGATTTTTAAGGGTAAAAGTTTGTCGCCATTCCACGAGCGGGCGCAATTTTGAAGCATGACATGTTGGGTATCAATTTACTCGGCGTAACATTATCTTTCACAATATTAAAAAAAAAAATTGGGCTAACTTTACTGTTGCCTTATTTTTTAAGACCGCTGAGCAAATATGGTGTGACAGAAAGTATTGCAACGACGACATTTTATTCTCTAGGGAGTTCGAAAAAAATAAATGTGTAATGTTTAGGGGGTTCCAAGTAATTTTCTAGCAAAAAAAAAAACTGTTTTAACTTGTAAACACATCTAAAAAAGAGGCTCGGTCCGTAAGTGGTTAAAAAAAAAATACCTTTGGAATCACTTTAATCCTTATTCTCACACTCAATTCCCTATTCTGCAGACAGAACACTGATATCACAATTTATAAAGGGACTGAACTCAGATCACAAATTGCAGCATACGCTGACAATATATCAATCAGTAGTCTATTGGCTGAAACAATAAACATCTCCCCTCACCATCCCCTAAGCTCCTAAAAAATCATTCCCTTTCCTGTCGGCCCTTATTTCAGACAAATACCTAGGAACCTTTAATACGCTATAAATGGATTAACAATTTGGTGTCAACTTTCCATCCCTGCTCTGTACCCTTTGAAGAGACCTGGGCAATTGGAGCAAATGCTAGCATACCTGGTTTGAGAGAAATAAATAGTATTTCAAAGATGAATGCTTTACCCAGACTACAATTCAGCATCTCTTACAATCCCAATCCAGAATGATTCCTAGCTCATTTTAGGTCCTTTAAGTGGCTGTAAAGGCAGAAGGTTTTTTTTTTTTTTTTTTTTTTTTTTTTTTTACTTAAAGCATTTAACCCTGTGTATTTTGGCTCCCCGTAACACCTGAAATACATAGCTGATTCTACCAGTTTCTACCCTCCCCTCCGTACACTGACCATGATATATCAGGGCTGCTGAGCCCTGACACAGAGGACCGAGTACGTGCCTCTGTCATACGCTGCTATCTGCAGCTCTCCTCTATCTCCCTGTCCTCCTCCCTTCCCTGTCAGCTCCCACTAGTGCCGCTCTGCTCCTCTCCCTGCTGCTTCAAAACTAACTGATTATATCATCCCCTCCGTCACATAAAAAGCGGTGTCCTAGTGCCTGTGCTTTATAATAATAAAAAAGAAAAAAAAGCAGATTTCTACCTGTTTTAACAGTGTCTTCCAGCGATTACATGACTCCAGGCTCTCTCCTCCTCCTCTCCGGCTCAGCGGGGGAATCTTGGCCCTGCCCGCTGGAGATATCGGACAGGGAGAGCATAGAGCCTGGAGTCATGCGATTGCTGGAAGACACTGGTAAAACAGGTAGAAATTTGCATTATTTTTTTTTTAAAGCACAGGCACTAGGATACAGGTTTTTAAGTGACAGATGGAATGATATAATGAACAGTTAGTGGCTTAACAACCACTTTAATGCATTGAGATAAACAGCCTTGTGTGTGCGCAAAAGCCCCACTCAGCCCCCATAATACTTACATGAGGTCCATCTAGATCCAGCAATGTTGCGCAAGAGACTCGTCTATCCAGTACTCTCCCTACTTATTGGCTGAGACAACAGCACGGCGCCATTGGCTCCTACGGTTGTCAAAGTCAGTGAGCCAATGAGGAGAGACAGGGGGTGGGGGCAGGCCACGGCTCCATGTCTGAATAGATACAGGGAGCTGTGGCTCGGTGCCCCCATAGCAATCGGCTTGCTGTGGGGGCACTCAACAAGGGGAAGGGGCCAGACGCATTGAAGAGGGACCTGAGAAGAGGAGGATCTGGGCAGCTCTGTGCAAAACCACTGTACAGAGCAGGTAAGTATAATATGTGTTTGTCATTTTTAACGGAAAAAAAACCCCAAGACTTTAGTATCACTTTAAGGGGAAGGACTGGGCTTCTCAAACCCCATAAGGTATTAACAAGTGGTGCACATGTCCAGGGTGCTGGATTGGTGCAGACACCTTCACAAGTCGTGGATCAAACTGGAACAAGAAGTGGTCAAAGTCCCCTAGACACATGTAGACCTTGAAATGACAATTCTCACCCACTAACAGGCAACACACATACAGAAATCACAAGGGTGACAGTACTCTAGACATTCGACTCTCCCATCCATCTTGGGTGGGTAACTCCACACTTGCCCCAGGAAATGAGGGTGGACACATTTGCTATTTTCTCTCAGCTAACAAACACAGCACTTTCTTCCTCCTAGGGGGTTATCCAACACGATAAAGTTGTGGCAGGCTATAAAACGTCAACATTTACAAATCACTTTTTGGAGAAAACAAGGCACCCAGCCCAAGAGGATATCCTTTTAAGACCTCTGCGTAGGTTCAGACCCCCTGAGCTCAGTCCTTCCCTAAACCTACACTGGTAATAAAAACCTATAGAGCTTTTACCCAGCACAATCTTGAGCAGAATACAGAAAAACGGTTTTGAAAATCCTGACCAGGTGGTAGAGGATCTCTAACACCCAAGATACAATGTTTCCTTTGGCTACCCACAATAATGGAGAAGCCACAGACACTATGTTCCACATATTCTGGGACTGCCCCTTGCTTCAAAGCTTCTGGTCTGAGATCTATTATCTACTATTTGACCAACATACAACGCAGTAATGGCCCAGCCGTAATCATCTAACCCACCTCCCTATATATAACATTATAAAACAATCTCTACAGATCCACTTGATAAAATTAAGCCAAGGTCTGCATTCCAAAGTAATGGAAACAACACCATCCCCTGTCACAAGGTAATGTTGCTTACTATGGCACAAGAAATCAAAAGCACGAAAACCATGAAGGATCTTACCACCACCATACACAACTTTGCTGAGACATAGTTAAAAGAAAGTGGTTCTACTGACAAAATGTCACATTTACCCTAGAACCCATAACCCTCCTATCTGGAATCAGGTTTGCAACAAACAGCCCACTCTAGCTCTATCCACATCCCATGACTGTATGACTGTGGGAAGCCCATACCTCTGCACATACATCCCTTCCTTTCTCAACCTGCACCTTACCCTCACCTAGAACTGCCACCCTTCCAACTACTCCCCAAACCCCCCACCCCCTCCTCCACCATCCCCAGATTTCCAGATATGCCCCAATAACAAAAGGTGTTCACATTACTTTTACCACTCTATTAACGGTTGGGAAGCCAAAAAAACAAGACATGAAAAAAAACATACCTGCACCTCCTCTTTTAGGATACAGAAAAGCACAATGCACAGTAATGTGTTACTATTCGGTGCAGTGTGCTGAAACTCCGGTGCTTTGGGGTGTCATTCTAAAATGAATGAATGACACTATAACAACGCTTAATGTGCTGCAGAAAAGCACGTGCCACCACAACACAATGGTGGAAAGGGGCCTATAAAATTATACTAAAACAGTTTTTTTTTTTTTACAATATCTCTTCTCTTGTGGATGATGGCTGGATTTACTTTTATTAAAAAAAAATAAATAAAAAAATAACACATCCAAGTACCTTTTTTTTCCTGATCGATATACAGCTGTCACATGACCCAGCTCTTTCCCAGCCTGTCTGTAGAGAAACAGTGGCAGGAGGAACTTCTAGTCCTCTGCTACTGATCACAAAATATAAAGTAAAACAAACAGCCTTTGGGATACAAAGTAAAATAAATAATATCAACAAACTGTTTTAAATTGTCATACAAACATATATTTGAGATTAAATCTATTCTTTTTTGGCAATAACATGGTGTGGGAGGATTTCTGGCAGTTCTAGGTTGTGCCACACCCCTCCAGCCTGTGTCTCAGAAAAAAAAAAAAAAAAAGGAGGTGAAACCACCAATCAAGAATATAATATCCCATCCCCATTGTGTTTAGGTGGTTAGTGGGCATGAAGAAGGGGGAAGGGAGTGGACTGGCATTTACTATTGTGTATACGCCCACATATAACTCCACAGTCACATGGGCTGCTCAGATGAGATAGGAGGAAATGCACAGGATAGAAATACACTGAAAACTGAGCATGTGCACTAGCTGCCAACACGGTTTTGAAAAATCCCCAACTGCAGTGGGGACATGGACAGAAGTGGGAGAATGCAGAATACAGAAATGATGTGGGTTTAATGACACTTTAACGGCCAAGTTGACATACTGTACACATTACATCGGTACATCCATATTTTAAAGAGGAACTGCAGTCTGCTCACATAATTTGTAATAAAAACACCTTTGCCATTCTGAAGCTTCCCTCCAACCACTTTGCATATTTTATATATACTGGGATTCTGTACTTGCCAAATAAAAAATCTCCCTCCAAGTCTGGCTGCAGCCATTTTAACTGTGGGCAGCTGAAACTGCTGCCTGTTCACCTCCTGGATTTACAGACACACACAACTGCTGTAAAAGTGGGCTGTATAAGGTATTTACAATCAGAAAAAAAAATGTTTTACTATCCTAAATTAAAACATCAAGAGCAGAAGACGTAATAGATGGAAAGATAAAAAAAAACAAAACTGAAGAGCCACTTTAAGGGTTTAACAAACGCTCGGCGACCTCTCCCTGCACCCCTGCACCCCCTCTTCCCCGTGACGGAATCTGTGATATTCCCATGTCCCACCACAGACGGACTTGTAGTTTGAATGGGCCGTGAACATGCTGGTCAGCACACTTGTAGTTCACTCACACTCCCTTCAGCTGACAGCCCATATGGAGGTACTAACTGAAAGCTGGAGGGAGAGTGTGCAGGAGCCTGACGCTTCACATCAATCAGCATTGTCACATCACATTATTTTGTGCAAATAATATAAACTACAGGTTTCAGCTTTCAGCCTAGATGGTACCTGGCTAATAATTACCAGAGAGTGTAAAACCCCTTTCACACTGAGGCAGTTTTCAGGCGTTTTAGCACTACAAATAGTGCCTCCCATTCATTACAACGGATGTTTTCACACTGGAGCAGTGCGTTTGCGAGAAGTTCGAAAAAGTCCTGCAAGCAGCACCTTTGGGGCTGTTTGGGAGCACTGTAAACAGCGCTCCCAAAACGCCCCTGCCCCTTGCAATGAATGAGCAGCGCTTCGGAATTGCTGCAACACGAGTGCTTTACCACTAACAGCCGACGCTTTTAGTGTGAAAGCAGCCTAAGAGTTTTGTTTCCGATCAAAAGTGGTACTCTGACCAATAAGACTTCCCCCTCTACACACACACAAACAACCTTTTGGATACATTAACACACATTGACCTATAATTCCCCTGTAAAAAAAAAAAAAAAAAAAAAAAAAAAAAAATCAGCAATGGAAGCTCTCATATTTCCACCTTCACGGGTTCCCTCTAAATTGCCTGAACATGAGCCTGTGCAAATGTTTTGATGTGCAAGACGTTCCAGCTGGGGGCCAACTGCTCATAACAGTCAGAGAACATAATTGCACAAAAGTTGCATACACATGCAACCTTCAATATCACGTCTTCCATTCCAGCTTTCAATCTGAGCAGATGTGTCTTGACCTTACAAGCAGATGCTGGATTATATAAAGACCCCCGACATGACTACTGGTGTGTGGACATATAGTAAAAGAATCACTTATTTAGTTCGATTACAAGGAAAATAAGAAAAACTGTTACCTGTAATGTAAGTAAAAAAAAAAAATACAGCATTTATGGAACAAATAGCTTACTGTACATTTCTTCAGGTTATAAATAAAGAACTTTAAGTGACCTATCCTTCACCTAGTAGCTCATCACTGGAAAATTCCCACCTATAAATGGTTTTAACACCATGGTGCAGCTCTGTGGCTGACAATATGCTTTACAATCTGATTGTACAATCTCCCTTTGACCCTTCATCAACTATGTAGTTCAAGGACCTGCATGATTTGATGCAAAACAAAAGGAATTGTTTAGGTTTGACCACATTTCCCACAGTTGTATTAAAGAGGGAGTCCACCTAAACCGCCTAAAAAAAAAAATATTAAAAGCCAGCAGCTACAAATACTGCAGCTGCTGACTTTTAATAAATGGCCACTTAGCTGTCCCAGGGTCCAGCGATGTCGGCAGCCGACACCAAGAACCCGCTTGGCTCTCGGCAGCTGCCGCCGCCATCCTAGGTGAGGGAATCAGGAAGTGAAGCATTGCGGCTTCACTTCCCGGTTCCCTACTGCGCATGCGCGAGTCGCGCTGCGCATCGTAACTGGTCCCCGCTATCTCCTGGGACCTGTAGGTTTCCCAGGAGACAGCGCGGAGGGACAGGAAGAGGCATAGACTCCCATGGTAGTCTATGCCGGAAGTGGGTGCAAATACCTGTCTTAGACAGGTATCTGCACCCCCTCCCCCCTGAAAGGTGCCAAATGTGACACCGGAAGGGGGGAGCGTTCCGAAAAACGGAAGTTCCATTTTTGTGTGGAACTCCGCTTTAAATTTGAATCTGACTATACAGACAGATTATGGGTCAGATTTACTAAAGGCAAATTCACTGTGCACTACAAGTGCACTCGCTGTAAATCTGAGGGTAAGATCTGAAATGAGGGGAAGCTCTGCTCATTTCCATCACCCAACCATGTACAAGCAAAAATGCTATTTCCCTTGCAAGTCCCCCTCAGATCTACAGCAACTGCACTTCCAAGTGCACTTGTAGTGTACAGTGGATTTGCCTTTAGTAAATGAGCCCTACTGTATAGCCAGCCTAAAGCCATCACCACTCAGAAAGCTCCTTGGCTTTCTGCAATGCGACACAGACCACTATAAAAAGAAAGGCAGTTCTTTATAATAACCGCTGACAGATACAACCCAGCATTGGACATCCATTGTAAAGAGCTGGGTGTTAGGGCTGTAGTAAAGCAGAAGTAGCAATAAAAGAATGGTTTACTAGTGGGACACCTAAGTGAGGAGATGCCAACCAAACAACTAGAAGTCCAGGTAGGCCAGCATTCCACTTTTATTGTTAGAAGTCATAAAACGACATAACACAGGGACATTTACTCAATAACTAGTAGACAGAATCTACAGCAGTTGCGTAACCAGATTCTAAGGAAGCCCAGAGACAAAGAATATTTTTCTTCTTGTTTACCCAAAGGGTTAAATGAAGAAAAATAAAAAATAGCTCAATTCTATCCACACACTTAGTGTGCTATTGTATTCGGAGACATCCCAACATCAGAGTACACTGATCAGCACTGCTAGCTACAGCCAGTGGTACTGATCGATCAGAGAAAATCCAACAGGGCGGTTGTATAGAAGACATCTAATCTCCTTGTCTAGACATGGATCAAAATTCAGCTGGTTCTTGCTTTACCGGACGAATTTTGACCCAGGTATGGCCGCCTTCACTTGTTTAGATAAAGGTCAACTCCTACTGCTTTTTTATATATACCTGTATTTAGGGTGTAACAGGCTAAGCAACTCCCAATGTGGCCATTCCCTGGGAGTTCCTCTCCCCCGCAGCAACTGTCAAATTGCGAACAGAGCCCCACATATCTGCGTCATTCGTTCACACACCTGCAAACTTGTGAACTACAAATCCTGTCTTCCACCACTGCAGATTTGTAGTTCTCAATAGTATACAAGTGTAGTAATCACCTCATAGTCCCTTGACACTCCCCCTAGCTCTCAGACTAAAGGCATGTACAGCAGTGACACGTACGGGAACGGGAACGAGGCTTGAAGCGCAAGCTAAACGTGGAGGCCGCAGAGCACTACTAGGCGGACCATGCTAACAGCCAAACACCCGTCCATATCTGCTGGATAAGCTTCGTGCTGGCTCGAGGGCACTTTTAAATGTGAGTGGATACTCTTTCTTTGGATTTTAAAATAAACAGTTTAAACATATTGCGCTATGATAGTTTTTTGTCCCTATGCTTTTATATGAGGAATACTAGAGTCCAAGTGTAGCCGGTGAGGAGTGTTACATAAGTGGAGTGGTTATCCCTTGAATGAACCAAAGGCGCATCTTTAAATAAGCATCTGGTGAGTGGCCAATCTGAATGGTGGAGGTGTCTCACTTAGTCACATATGATTACTGAAGGAACATAGGAGCACGTCAGTCACAACAATTGATAAAGGATTTTGCAGCACCTTTGAAGGACTCTTTATGTATTGGAGAATATATGTTTAATTTTGGTTTGATTTAAAGCACATGATAATACTTATAAGTGATTGTTTGGAAAAATAGAAAAAGAACATTGTAAGTGGTGGTAATATGGGAGTAGCGCATTCACACACACCAATCAGCATTTCCAGCCCATCTCAATGAAGGTTTTTTTTGAATGCAGCAACTTTGACACATACTCTTTTAAGGGAATTTCTTAAGGGTCTTGGAGGAAGTAGTGGTTTTGCGCCGGTGACACACACACATTAAAAGGCCAACTCCTACTGCGGTGTTATATATACACCTGTATTTAGGGTGTAACAAGCTAAGCAACTCCCAATGTGGCCATTCCCTGGGAGTTCCTCTCCCCCGCAGCAACTGTCAAATTGCGGACAGAGCCCCACATATCTGCGTCATTCGTTCACACACCTGCAAACTTGTGAACTACAAATCCTGTCTTCCACCACTGCAGACAGATTTGTAGCTCTCAATGGTATACAAGTGTAGTAATCACCTCATAGTCCCTTGACACTCCCCCTAGCTCTCAGACTAAAGGCATGTACAGCAGTGACCAAAAGTTTTGAGAATGACACAAATCTTAATTTTCACAAAGTCTGCTGCCTCATTTTTTATGATGGCAATTTGCATATACTCAAGAATGTTATGAAAAGTGATCAGATGAACTGCAAAGTCACTCTCTGCCATGAACATGAACTTAATCCCATAAAAAACATTGGCATTTGTGAAGAAGGCTTCAGGGCATCTAAAAAGTCCAGCAAGCGCCAGGACCATCTCCTACAGTTGATTCAGTTGCGGGATCGGGGCACCACCAGTGCAGAGCCTGCTCAGGAATTGCAGCAGGCAGGTGGGAGTACATCTGCACACACAGAGGGGCGAAGACTTTTGGAGGATGGCCTGGTGTCAAGGAGGGCAGCAAGGAAGACACTTCTCTAGAGGGTAAACTTCAGGGACGGACTGATTTTCTACAAAAGGGATTGGACTGCTGAGGACTGGGGTAAAGTCCTTTTCTCTGATGAATCCCCCTTTCCGATTATTTGGGGCATCTGGAAAAAACCTTGTCCAGAGAAGAAAAGGTGCGCTCTACCATCAGTCCTGTGTCATGCCAACAAGAAAAGCATCCAAAGACCATTCATGTGTGGGGTTGCTTCACGGCCAAGGGAGTGGGCTCACTCACAATTTTGCCTAAGGACACAGCCATGAATAATGAATGGTACAAAAACATCTTCCGAGAGCAACTTGTGAGGAACTGAGGGAACAGTGTCTTTTCCAGCACGATGGAGCACCTTGCCCAAAGGCAAAAGTAATAGTAGCGTGGGGAACAAAACATCAAAATTTTGGGTCCATGGCCAGGAAATTTACCAGACCTTAATCCTATTGAGAACTTTTGATCAATCCTCAAGAGGCGGGTGAATAACACCCCCCCCCACACACACACACACAAACTCTGACAAACACCAAGCATTGATAATGCAAGAATGGGTTGCCTTCAGTCAGGATGTGGCCCAGAATTTGATTGATAGCATGCCAGGGTGAATTGCAGAGGTCTTAAAACAGAAGGGTCAACACTGCAAATATCGACTCTTTGCACAAACTTAAAGTAATTGTAAAGTCTCATTTTTATAAAAAAACAAAAACAAAACATGCCTGCTCTGTGCAGTTGATTCTGCATAGAGCAGCCCGGATCCTCCTCTTGGGTGCCTCTTCAGCTCTCCTGGCCCCTACCTCCTGGTGAGTGACCCCACAACAAACAGCTTACTATGGGGGCACCAGAGCCAAGTCAAAGCTCCCTGTGTCCATTCAGACACTGAGCTGAGACCCGGCCCGCCCCCTTTCTCTCCTCATTGGCTGACAGACTTTGACAGCAGCGGGAGCCAATGACGCACTGTCTCAGCCAACCAGGAAGGGAGTCGACATCCCCGGACAGAGATGGGGCTAAGGTAAGCATTGGGGTGGGGGCGGCTGGGGGAGCTGCCACACACAGAAGGCTTTTTATCTTAATGCATAGAATGTATTGAGATAAAAAAAAAAACCTTCTGCCTTTAAAACCCACTTTAATGTCAATAAAAGCCTTTGACACTTATGAAATGCTTGTAATTATACTTCAGTATACCATAGTGACATCTAACAAAAAGATCTAAAAATACTGAAGCAGCAGACCTTGTGAAAATTAATATTTGTGTAATTCTTTTGGCCACGACTGTACAGAGGTGGTGAAGAGAGCTGGAAGAAGAGTGTGCAGGAGCCTGACATTGCACCCATAATCCACTGATCACAGGTGCAATGCTTTGCAGGCACCTGTGAAAACAAAAAAGTAATAAATGCACACCTTTTCCTGTATGTATGAAAGCTAGAAGCCGGTTAGTAGTTATGTACAGCTATTCTAGGTGATTGTAGCTGTATTTGTGTACAAACACTCTCCGTAAACTTTTTTTTTTTTCTCCCGCCAATTTTCATGACAAACTTTTGGTGTGTACCCCCTTCTTCAAAGGTCCAAGAAGCAGTACTGCTCAGACCTGGAAGAATGGGGTACACCCTGAAAGCTTGTCCTTAAAATATGGATGTTAGTCCAAATAAAAAAATAAAAATAAAAAAACATCACAGACAGTATTTAATTGTACAGCTGCTCTAGATTCCCATGGCTGTGGTCTTAGTAAAGTCCCTTCAGTGTTCCCTAAGATGTTATAGTCATAACAATTATAACTTTTTCTCCAAAAGGTTTTAAAAAATCCTTTTGGTAACATAACTGAAAACATTACTTGGCAGAGTGATAGAGTTTGCATGAATGGAGCAGCACTGCCTCCTTTGGCCATACCCTGCAATGATGCACAGATATGATTTCCCACAGTCAAACATCCAGTCTTATGCAATGAATTCAAGCAGGCAAAATCATATTTTCAGATTTTAAATCAAGAAAGAAAAAGCTGAAAAATATTCACATGCAACCAGTCAGATGAATGAGGTTTCCTTCTTTTTCTATAAAGTCCAAACATGATTTTACTAATAGCCCATTACTACATAGAGCCAATATTATTATATAATTATCTGGTGTTTGATTTGCATTGCTAATTATAAGCAGATCTGACATTTTAGTGATGTTGCTCCTAAGTTTTTAATTTACAAAATGTTTAGATCATAACGTAACTTCGTTTTTTTTTTTTTTTTTGGACAGAATTAATTTGTACGGTGAAGCCAAACTACAAAAGAAAAAAGCTAAATCTTTACACTGCGTGTGTAATATTCATATTTCTTATTAAAATACTTCCGTCAGTCATATGGAGAGAAGGGGAACTGTAATCTAATCAAATAATGAAAAGAATTAATGTCTATTTACATGAAACCAATGAAATCAGAGGAAATACAAGATGCCATGCAACCCATAATAAAAATTTCCGGCCAACATCTATTGCACGATTTTACTACTGGTCTCATTCAGCCTTGATTCCTGGGCTTTTAAAGTATCGGAAGGCATCTCTATTCCGTAATAGATGTAATTATCTCTAGATATCATATTAAACTGTCCTGCTGATATAAGAATATTGACACAACAAATGGGCAGTACTGAAATTTATGGTAAAACTCTGGATCCTAAACTAATGTTACTGTAATATATTATGATTAACTCACTCAACAGGCAGTTAACACACAAACTTGAAACACTAGGCAGATTAGGTCTGCCAGATGCACCATAGAAACAGCTGTCAAGACTCACATGGTGTTCATTTCAGGGAAATGAGAATTCAGTTTCAGTTAACTAAAACTAAAGCCCATTCATTATACTAAGGAATCTCAGGGGCTCAATTCAGATCTCACACTCAAGGTTTCTAGGCATACAGGCATTATTTTTCTTTTTACCGGTCTAAATGCAGCCCATTGTTTTCAATGTGCCTGTACACACAGGCATGTAAACATGCTGCGTACAGAAATAGGAGTATTTTATGCGCATACGTGTGAACGCACATAAAATGTTTATTTGAAGAAATTAAAATTCCATTCTGAGAGCAAGAATTTTACTTTACTCGTATACGCATATATGCTCAAAACATAAGAAATTTTGGCCAGGAATACGGACGTTTAAACAGTACCACGTGCAAGTACCCTTAGCCTAGGTTCACAGTTATGCAGCATTGCAAACCGCGTTTTTCGTGGGCACAGCAGCCCGTTCATTTAAATGAGCTGCCTACTGAAAAACAGGGAAAAGGTCCTGCACCATTTCTAGAATCGTAGTCCACAAGGGAACTGCAAGTGCAATGCGGTTTCCAGCGCGTGCGGTGTGCTATTAGGATTAAGAGCACCCGCATGCATTCAGTACGTTTTTCTGTGCAGGTGGTTGCGGCTGCGGGAACAGGATCCGCTCACACAAATGTAAACCTTGCCTTACATGGGAACGATCTTAAAGATCTTACTGTAAATATTTTGTGTTTAATCAACAATTCTTGTACATAGGACATATGGTCGTTGCCAGAAGGCACAGGGTTGATTTACTAACTAGCTGTTAAAGAGACCAATGTACAGTTTTTTGCGCAGCCAAGCCAACCTGCCGCAGTATGATGGCGGCGGCTGGTCAGCAAGCAGTTAAATATTTATCATTCAGCTCTCTAACCGTTCTTGTAGCATTTAATTTTTCATACAAACTCCTACAAAGCACTAAATATGTCAATAGCAAGTGACCCAATTGTCTGTGTTTGTTGACATCTTCAAATAATAATGTAGATAACAGATATTTTAACTGTGGAGCATAAGTCCTTTTAGACTTCATCATTGATCACAACGCTGGAGTGAAAAATCTGAGAAATGCCAAGGTGAGGGGGATAAAAAGCATCCAGAAGACTAATTAGGATTCCTAACTCATTAATGATAAGACACCTTGCTGTCATCAGCGTTTTATATAGTGCCACATCCTTCCATCATCTCAATACCTTACACAGCAAATCTACAATGCCCAAACAGCCTAATTATCTGTTTAAACAAGGCACCAAGTAAGAAAGATTGTGTGTATTAGGAAAAAAAACATCTATAAAAGCTTTTAAAATCTGCAAGTTATGACACAAGTTGAAGATTTTTTGTGCTTACTACAACAACCATTAAATTTTAGATTCAAATTTGTACTTCGAGTCAAAAAAGTTCTCCGGCTGATGTAGTGCTTGGGTACATGAAACATCAGAAGGTAAAAATCTGAGCTCTGTGGACTGAATCTAACCCAGAAGTAGTTCTGTGGACTGTACAAAAAAAAAACTCTAAAACTACTGTGACGAGGAGGGAGGTTTAAAGGGAAATGGTAAATAACAATGAACGCGATAAATGAAAAGAAACAACTGAATCGGTATATATGTGGATACAATATTTATAATATACAGTACCTTAGACAGGATTTTTTTCCTACACTACAGAGGATATAATGTATGACAGAATGGAGCACAAAGGACAAGAAAATGTGATCAAATAATATATATATTACACACACACACACATACAGTGCATCCAGAAAGTATTCACAGCTCTTCACTTTTTCCACATTTTGTTAATGTTAAAGCCTTATTCCAAATGGATTAAATTCATTATTTTCCTCAAAATTCTACAATCAATACCCCAATATGACAACATGAAAGAAATTTGTTTGTAATCTTTGCAAATTTATTAAAAGTAAAAAACGGAAAAAATAAATCCCATGTACATAAGTATTCACAGCCTTTGCCATGACACTCATAATTGAGCTCAGGTGAATCCTGTTTCCACTGATCATCCTTAAGACGTTTCTACAACTTGATTGGAGTCCACCTGTGGCAAGTTCAGTTGATTGGACAAGATTTGGAAAGGCACACACCTGTCTATATAAAGTCCCACAGTTAACAGTGCACGTCAGAGCACAAACCAAGCCATAGGTCCAAGAAACTGTCGGTAGACCTCCGAGACAGGACAGCATCGAGGCACAGATCTGGGCAAGGGGACAGAAACATTTCTGCAGCAGTGAAGGTCCCAATGAGAAAGGAAAAAAAGGGGGCCTCTAAGTGCAGTATGCAAAATTTAATAAAGTGCACAAAGGGTTAAAAGCACTTACAAGATTGTTGAGTGTTAAAAGACATGATAAAAATCAGGAGTCCTCATCTGTGGCATGTGTCCATCCTCAGCATGGTGGTAGAGAGCAGTGTAGAGCCCTCCAGCAGCTGTAAAGCGTTCTCATGCGTGTTGGAAAGAGGAGGCAGCAGGGAAGCCTGTATTCACTGCGGGAAACACAAGGCTGATGGTGTCAGTGTAGATAAGGGGGCGGTAACGCGTTTCGGAGCACGTGCGGCTCCTTTGTCAGCACATGCTCTGAAGATCTCCATCTTCCAACAGGACAACGACCCTAAGCACACAGCCAAGATAACAAAGGAGTGGCTATGGAACAACTGTGTGAATGTTCTTGAGCGGCCCAGCCAGAGCCCAGACTTGAATCCGACTGAACATCTCTGGAGAGATCTGAAAATGGCTGTGCACAGATGCCTTGCAAAGAAGAATGGGAGAAACTGCCAAAAAATAGGTGTGCCAAGCTTGTATTATCATACTCAAAAAGACTAATTGATGCCAAAAGGTGCTTGAACAAAGTATTGTGCAAAGGCTGTGAATACTTATGTACATGGGATTTTTTTAGTTTTGAATAAATTTGCAAAGATTTAAAGGGGTTGTAAAGGTTAGTGTCTTTTCACCTTAATGCATCCGGTTTACTTACCTGAGCCCGTTCACCTGCTGTGCGCGTCCCACGATGTCCTCTTCTCCACGGAGTCTGGAGGGTGGGACCGAGTCATACACGCTGTGTCTATGGACGCAGCGTGTATGACAGGGAGCGCGCCCGCAAGCTAACCCCCTCGGGATAGAGCTTCCCAGAGGGAAGTTAGCTATTGTGGGGAGGAGCCGAGACAGACGCCGAGGGACCCCAGAACAGGAGGATCAGAGCCACTCCGTGCAAAACGAACTGCACAGTGGAGGTATTAAAAAAAAAAAAAAACCCCATACAACAACTTTTTTCCCCGTTGTCATTATTGGGTATTAAATAAATAAATGTAGCGCTATATGTAAAATTATAAATATAAAGTGCAAATCTCTAAAATAAATAGTACATATAAATGAATAGTCCATAAAATGAAAAAATTAAGAAATAAAACCTGAAAAAAACTCTTCTTGTGATCAGTGTATCCACACAATTCCACCACAGTGATTGTACGTCCTCAAAAGGAGTGCATACCACCACCAGTAAAAATGTGCGCTCACCTCCCAGATGAGTCAAAACTCATATGCGGATCTCCCCACAAGCTCTTTGCTCTCACTTCCTCTTCCCAATCAATCAATGGTGGGTAATCCAGATGGCTCTTTTTTTAATGGTAACTCACCTCATTAATATCCAAAGAAGCGGTTCATCTCCCAGCTTGGCTCAAGATTCCATGAGTTCAGGACATGTAAATAATAATTAGAGAGACCATAGATCACAGGCCTTCCTCCTGATAAGCGTCTAGAAGGGAGAAGCCGATAGTCACGTCCAGCCAGGCACTGTGTATGTGGACACGGTGGTGCTACTCTGAAAAGTTTTTATCTTGTAGGTGCAACTTGTCTGTTTGGGGGCTTTGAATAAATTTGTATACGGAGAGCACTATGGTCTCTATACTTATTATTTACCTATCCTGAACTCATGGAATCTTGAGCCAAGCTGGGAGAAGATCCGCTTCTTTGGATATTAATGAGCTGAGTTACCATTAAGAAAAGGGCTATATATATATATATATATATATATATATATATATATATATATATATATATATATATATATATATATATATATATATATATATACACACACACACACACACATATATACACACACATATATACACATATTTACATACACACATCACACACATATACACACACACGTTTATTTAAAGTGCAACTGCTCAAAACAACACTTTCGTTCAGTTTTAAGCTGGCCATACACTGATCGAAATTAGACCAGTTCAGGGGAGACCACCTGAATTTCAATCAGCGTGTGTGGCCATGTCTACTCGACTTGATCAATTTCTGATGAATGGACACACTGGAACTTTTGTCGGTCTGGAACTGCAGCCACTGATCAGTGTGTTTAGAAAGAGGTCAGAATACAATGTCACGGCAGAGGGATGCCTTCATCCACCTTGTTTGTATGAATGGAGGAATCTGGGGTTTTTTTTTGTATCGTTCAGCCCACGGCTAAATGAGGGGGAAAAAAATCTAAAAAAAATTGAGGGCATTATGGCAACCCTTGGATAAAACAAGGGATGGGTTAGAACCGTTGTCAGGGTTAAGTTCTGTGTCTCTGTTGAAAAGAATTCTCTCAATTCCTGTGCCAATGACAGTTGTTGCTAATACAGAGAATGAAGGGAAATCCAACCACTAAGAATTTTAGGGACAACAGAAAAAAGCTCTGCCTGAAATTGCAGATTGATTTCACATCCGCAAATTTGTGGACATAATTTTTGCTGTACATTGAACATCTTCACACTATAAAGAAGTTTGCGTACTCCATTTTATCACGAAGGCTCTAGCCTTGGAAAACTAAACATTTCCAAAGATTTGAGGCCAGAGTCCTAACAAAGCTTCAAAAGTTGAGCAACTCTGAGTACCCTGCAGCCTCCAGTTGGGCTTATTACTAGAACATAATATATTGTGAAGTGGTAGCTTCTCATACTAGTTTGCCGATTTACTGCAGTCCCAAATACCAACTTTATATGGCTTTAACTGCTTCAATACAGGGCACTTTTACCCCATTCCTGCCCAAGCCAATTTTCAGCTTTCAGTGATGTCACACCTTGAATAACAATTGCGCGGTCTTGCAACACTGAACCCAAAATTAAAAGGTTTATCATTTTGTTCACACAACTAGAGCTTTCTTTTGCTGGTATTTAATCACCACTGTTTTTTTTGTGTTTGTTTGTTTTAGTTTATTTAGCAAAAAATAAAAAGAGACTGAAAAAATAAATAATCACGTTTTTCTTCATTTCTGCTCTAAAATTTTGCAAATAATTGTTCTTCATAAATTTAGCTCAAAATGTATTCTGCTACATTTCTTTGGTGAAAATAACCCAAATCAGTGTATATTATTTAGTCTGTAGGAAAGTTAGTGTCCACAAACTATGGTATATAACTGCAAATTGATCAATCCTGATGTACTGACAGACTCATTTCTTGAGGCCTGAAAATGCCAGGACAGTGCAGATATCCCCCAAATGACCCCTTTTTTGGAAAGTAGACAGTCCAAGGTATTTAGCAGGAGGCCTGGCAGGTTTTTTGAAGTTGTAATTTCTCATAATTTTGGAAAAATGAAAAAACGTCACTTTTTTTTTACATACTGTCAGCAGTGCAGTACAGCGTCTTTATATAACTGGTGTGGCGGTGATTAGGGACACAGACTGGTGACAGTAATTTTTTTTATGATGCGACCAGAGCAATATAATGTTTCCATAGTAACATTGTACTACTCTGGTAAAGTGATTTTTTTTTTTTTTTTTTTTTTTTTTTTTTACACAATGTTTGCTTTTAGCAGTGAATTACATTACTATAAGGAAGCATTTTACTGAATGAAACCGATTGTTTTTTCTTGTGATTAGCTGTGATTGGTCAAAGCTAATCACATGGTACAGACAGGCTGTGATTGGCCCTGTCTATCATCTGATCAAATTGACCAATCACAGCTAACACCACATTTGTACACAATGGATGGCATGAAATCAAGCCATCCATTGTGTACAACTGTCATGTGACTTGTTGTGATTGGTCACAGGGGTCACCTGGTACCAGCAGAATGCTGGTACGCTGATCAGTCATTGACTGTGTCCCATGGACACGGCCAGTGACAGATCACTCCGCTGCGCAGCCCTTTTTGACAGGACGTCATATGATGTCCAGTCAGGATCTTAAGTCACCGGCTGGCCGTCATTGTGCTATAATAGGCCAGGCAGGAGGTGGTTAAATAGACCCCTATTATAAAAGATCTGTTGCTGCAGAGATGCATAAGGCTGTGGGATTACGCCTCACTTGGTGTGTTATAGACCACCCACAAGTAAAAAAAACAAGAAAAAAAACAAAAAAACAAAAAAAAACAACAAAACACAAAAAAACAAAAACACAAAAAAACAAAACACAAAAAAACAAAACACAAAAAAACAAAACACAAAAAAACAAAACACAAAAAGACAAAAAACACAAAAAGACAAAAACACAAAAAAAAAACAAACAAAAAAAACAAACAAAAAAAACAAACAGACTTCTATTTTTTCCCCTGCATGTGTCACAATGTAGAACTGAAGGGGAGGGGAAAAAAAGCTCTCAAATTACAAAACAATAATTTTGAGCGTTACCATTCCGTTACATAAAATTTACACTTATGTAATATCCTTTTTATCAAAAAAACTTTAATGTACAGTATATTTTTATAGAAAATATTTAGGGTTGTGCAAAATGACATAAAATGCATTCTAAACAATTACTGAAATCTGCACTTTCCATTTTTCTTATCAATTACAACCTTAGAAACGTATCCAAATCCATTGCCGAATTAAAGCCATGTACCATTAAAAAACAAATTATAAAAAAAAAAAATGGGTTAGGGAAGACCATAAATGCCAATGGGTAAAAGGGGCACAGAACAGAGTTCTCCCAAGAAAAAACACTCCAGGGCTCAAGGAGAGTATAGGGAGGAAAAGAAGAACAGGTTAAGCTTCCAAAAAAGTCGGGTGTACTAGAGTCCTGGGCAACAGCAAAAAAAGGTAGGCTAAGGCTCAGTTCACACTGCCGCGACTTTGGATCAGACTTGTGAGACCCCCCCCCCCCCCAAAGTTGCGTGACATGTGAAATTCCATGTTAGGCAAGGAGAGCTGTCTTAATTAGCACTACTGAAGTCGCTCCGACTTTAGAAAAGGTTCCTGTACTACTTCAAGGCGACTTCTATCGGACTTTAAAACGGAAGCCGCCTCCAATTCGCATCCTCAT
>JBBDGP010001495.1:0-70000 GCA_037952835.1 Lithobates septentrionalis | reverse complement strand
TCCAGAAACAAATGTAGGAGGTCAGCAGTTTGGCCACATCCTCTAAAACATTCAGCGGTGGGGGAAAGCCCCATTCTGTACAGTCTGGCAGAGGTGAGGTGGGAACGGTGAAAGATCTTAATGGGTATAATACGGTCCCTAGAGGACATAACTGAGGACTTATATGTGTCGCTAAATTCAGACCAGTCAGCCTCCGTGAAAGGAATGTCCAGGGAAATCCACTATGTCTGTGCAACCCGAAATCTAAGGTTACAGTTAGTAGTTACATAGTAGGTGAGGTCGAAAATATCAACACCAAATTCTGTGATAAGAAAAACTGATGAAAAATCAGTATTTCTAATGTGATCCAGATAAACAGTGTTCAGATAAATCCCTTCACCACAAACACTCGCCTCTTACCAGAAATAGTGGATCACAGTTAATAGAGATCACATGTGCTTGCTTAAATTCCAAGGAACTTAGCGGTCAGGCTGGGGGAGAGATCCGATTCACAGGTAATGACGGGTCCATGCAATATGCAGAGAGCCAAAGGGGAATGCACGTTTTCCCTATTCTGTGTTTCAGGTTGCCATTGGTTATCAGCAGCCTCTGCAGGGTAGCAACAAGCAGCTGATTGGTGTAATATGGCGCGCCTCTAAGTCCGCAAATTTCAGGGGAGATAAAAGAGGGCTGTCCGGCCGTTACCTTCAGACAGTGTGGTGCAGAACTGGGACCCCCAACCCACCCCCCCGCCCCTTTTTTCTGAAATAGTCGTGGTGTTGTTCAGTTGGGGAATAGTCGTCCAGCATTGTCTGGATGGACACCGTATAAATTTTGATTTGTGGTTATTTAGCCAAGGTGGCTTCATATTTATTTGTATTTTCATTTAAACATTAACAGGTTACCCTTGAACAACACCATGGCCAATATGTATTTACCAAAACAATAAATGGTTTAAAGAAAGAATTGTTGTTGTCTCTTTTGTTTAATGACTCCTTTGTGCTAGCCCATGATGGTAGTGACTCCTTAGTAGCCAATGCTTAGAAATCCGGTAGCAGTACTCTCAATATGTGTGGAGAGAAGAGGAAAGTCTCGTAGTGTAATACGTTTAAAACGTTTATTAAAAAATGAAGTATACACTTACAAATGGGCAGCTTAAGGTCAGCATAAAACAAACACGGCGGCGGTCAGCACCAGCCTGCTCGTGCGGGATGACATCACAAATAGTGGCTCCGCCACTAGTTCATCAGTTTTTCTCATCACAGAATTGGGTGTTGATATTGTCAACTCTTCCCATAAGAGTTTGTTTCTTGGACTTATGTATAGACACATTTTTCTTGAAAGAGAATTTCCTTTTTTTTCAAAGGGTGTTTGTGTTCAATAATCATTTTTATTCACATATATGATATAATGTGTATTAGATAATACCTTAACCACACAAAGAAATTGTGATAATAAAAAAAAATGATAGTTTATTCATCAGATTAGCGCACCTATTTTTAATTATTGCTCATTTAGTCTTGTGTTCAGACTTATTTGGTTGCAGCTTACCATTTGTGAATTCATTTGCATTAATTGGTTTATCTTGATTGGTAGAGGGATAAGCGCAGGAATTCTTATTTATTTTTATTGACAGCTATTGCAGGAAGTTGAGAGCAGAGGGTGGGACTGGTGTGTGGGGAGAGGAGATGCTCTGGAGTGGTAAGCATTTGTCAACTATTGCACAACAGACAGCAGCAACAACTCCTCTTTTTGCAGCTCCCCTTGGACCTGGCAGGGAAGATGCCACTGATGCAGCCTACAGACCTGTGGCAAAGCTGCCTAGGAAGAAAGTGAAGAGCGAGGCGAGTAAGGGAGGGGGTAGCAGGCACACCTTATGTCAAGGGGACATTTTGCAGCTAACTGTAGTTCCAGCAGGGAGCGCTCACTTACTATACATAGTGAGAGGATAGAGATAATGAGAAGAGTTGACACTATTTTACACAGTGCTAGGTAGATGGAAGAGGGCAGGAATGGGAAGCAGGTGTTCCGAAACTGCAAGTGATGGAGGGAATTCCAACACTGGCATTTCAGTGCCCGTCTCCTCACCGCCAATAGATTAGCATGTTGGGCAAAACCCATACCCAAATGCTTCCTTCCCTTGCTCAAAATGACATTTGTCAGCTCCAGGATGAAGACTTGTCTGCATTTTAATTAGATGGCTCAGCTGTGTACAGGGGCACTCTCTCTCCAGCTGTATTTCTCTTATACACCCCTTTGTACATGTTTTTGGAAACATTTTAGATTTAACATTCTTTAGAGCTTAATACTGATCCAAAGTAATAGTCTAGTCTGTATTTTTATGATTCCTTTAATTGTTAAAAAGTTTGCTAAAAATGAACAGAACAAATCTTAATCAAATTCAGGGAGGAAGAAGTGGGGGGTGGGGCTAGGCCCTGTTACATGCGTCTACGGAGCGTGGCTTGGGATAAACAGCTCGGGAGCAAGCACACGAAGAAGAAGTGGAGGAGAAAAGATTGTCAGCGGGGGGACCCGAAAAGAGAAGGTTCAGGGCCACTCTGTGCAATACCATTGCACAGAGCAGATGAGTACAACATGTTGGTTGATTTAATAAAGAAAAAAAAAAATACATTTAGTAACACTTTATCTTTCAGCTCCCTATATAGTTATATGCAGGTTATATAGTGCCGGCTCCTTTGGGTAAAATTTTCAAACACCTGGCCAATAGGGTCCATGCACCCTTAGCTCCTTTCACATCAGCGCGATTTGACATGTCAAATCGCAGCCTATTGCCAGCAACGGCACTGTCCCAATCGGTTCCTGCACTACTTTTGACGACTTCGGGGGCAATTTCAATAGTCATCTGTGTATGAACCCGCACTGATGTCTTTCAAATCGCCCCCGAACTCACACTAAAATGCAGGCTTAAAATTGTGCAAATTCAGCTGAACTCGCACTATTTCAAACCTGCGTTCAGTGTGAACGACGGCTTAATTTGTAAGAAAAATTAATGGGATACAAAGTCCCTGAACGTTTCATATTCTTTATAGATGATCATAGTGGACCAAATGTTTTGGAAGTTGTCTAGGTTTTTGTCTGTCTAGGACTATACATTTGTTCCAGGTCATTCATTAGATAGATAGGCCCACTCTACTATCCATGGGATATATGGGGGATTTCCAATGTCTTCAAATTGTCCGACAGCAAAGAGAAAGAATCCTAGGAGTTACTTTTTGGCAGTAGAGTTAGAGTGCAAAGTAAATCTCACTTTAGGGGATCGGACGATATTGTCATGATGAAAAGTATTACAAAGTTTGATCATCTTATTCCAGAAACTGGTAGCAGAATGCAATTCCCATCAGATGTGGAGGAACGAGCCTGCAGATTGATGGGAACTGAGGGAAATATCTACAGATATTATAATAGGCAGACTAAATTAAGAGTCGTTTAGAATTTGTCAAATACCACCTAGTTAATAATTTTTAAGTGGATATAAACCAGATTCATGAAATTTGAGCTGGGTACATATATCTGCAGTGCTTTCTTATCTCTTTTCAAAACACTAAACTAAACAGTATATAAAGCTGAAGACAGCAGATATACATGTAAAACTTATGTAGGGGGATTTGTTTCTTCCCTGTGTATCACATGAGGCTGTTCACTTCACTGGGTATATGTGAGGGTTTACACCCACTTTAAGCTAAGTTCCTGGTGTTAAACGAAGATGGTTGAGGCTAGTTTGTCTAGGAGGGGAGTCCAGGGATCTCTAAAATCAATTCATAAAGCAGAATTCTGTCCTGAGACGGGCAAAATCAAGCAGTTTTGAGCAACCTTTTGTTGGGTGAAGAATTAGAACTGCACCTAAAATAATGTTCCGTTTTGGAGGGAGGAGGTAAAGCTTCCATGCTGAGGTGTACTGCTGTCCAGAACCCCAGAAAGGAGATTCCCCATGGCTGAAATAACCACTGTACATCTTTTGAACTAAGCTCTTGGTGTCACCCAGATGAAAAAAAAAAAATCAGGAGAGGGTAAGTAATCCAGCAACTGTTTCCTGCGTCTCCTTAGTGCATTCGCCACAGGAATATTTAGACAATGCTATTTGGCGACACCAGAGGTTAAGCTGAAAAGCAGAGCTCTGTGTGCTACAGTTTTTGCTCAGGGCCCAGTGATATCAAGCACAAAAAAAAAAAAAGGCCTGGAATCAGCTGAACTGGGTATAGGTGCATACTATTGACGTCACATAACTACCTAGTATTCAAAATCTGACCCATGATCTCTTAAGAAAACGAAAGATAGATAAAATGATTTAAAAGTTCTCACCCATTGTAACATAGGGTAGCCTATCTGTTGATCCATGTGGGTAAATGCTATACAGATGTGGGCCTGAAACGTCAACTCCACCAAGCACAAGCGCAGCACCAATGTAGCCTTGATACCTGTTGGCCAAACAAGAAACAAAAAAACAATGTTACCATTATGAAATTGGTCAGCTGAAAATTTTCCTGTACTACAGTAGAATAGATGTCACTCAATGCACAATAAGAAATATGGACTTCCCTATAAAATAATCACCCCTTGCACCTGAGCGTTTTATAGTTTAAAGCTCCAAAATGCTCAACAAGCCAAACCCCACAATTTTAAAATGTTCCTCTTCACATTTGGGCATTCAGGTGTCTGTAGCTCAATGCCTGAAGCACAAATGAAAGATAAGGTACCTTGGAAACAGACTGGGGTATATTTCACCTCATCGTCTTCAGCGGGAACGTGCAAAAACGCATGTAACCAATGTTAATTATGTGTTCACGACAAAATAAGACTATGTGCAATAAGATGCGATCCTGCGCAAATGAAACTCCTGTATGGCACTTGATGTGCAAAAACGCACCAAAAAAAAAAAAAAACACCCAAAATCACCTACACAAGTGTGACTGGGGGCTAAATCAGATGCAGCGTTTTTCGAGTAGCTAATTGTAGAAGCACTATTCTTCCTTTTGACAGGCGTTTGGGTATTATACTTACTGTGTCTTCCCGAACAGACTGTAATGTTGTGAACTGGTAAAAAAATGTGTGTTCACTGAACAAGATCAAATGAATCCCTCTAAAACTTTCAAGTGGCATCAATGTATAATGATTGTAGGAAGGTACGTATCGCACAATACAGGGTTCTGAGTATTGACCAAGTCTATACAGACTGCAGGTAGTGTGGACCGTGCATCATATAGCACTGCACTCGGGGCTTTCACATTGGAGACACAGCAGTGGCTCTTTCAGGGCGCTTTGCAGGCGCTATTTTTAGTGCTGTAGCGCCTGCAAAGCGCCCCAGTGTGAAAGGGGTCTTAGAAGAGATATACTGTATATACAATTAAAGGTTGCATCTGGTAAATATCAGACATCATCATTTTTTTTTATTTAAGAAACAATGTCTTCCTTAAAAAAAAAATTTAATTTTAAGAACGTTTGTTCTTAATCGTTAGTGGGGTCAAATCGACGTTCATTTTCAACCACAGTGATGGGAAAATTTGGAAATAGAAAACAACTTGGTCAAAGGAATTTTCAGACAGTGTATGTGGTTTTCGTTCCGAAATTACATTCATTTTAAAAAAAGAATGTTAAAAACCAAGTGAAAATTTCAAACCAACATTCATTCATTCAGCGAATGTACAAAGATTTTGCGTATGAATATTCTCGTCTGAAAATTGATCCATGTCATATGCATAAGGCATAACAGTTTGCTTTTGATCTGTTTCTGCAGTGCATTTTGATTTTTGCGCACATGATTTTGCTGCGATTTTACGGTTTTGCTTTTTTTTTGGCCAATTTGTTGTTGGGCAGATTAAAAAACACAAATTGCTGCAAAAACGCACTACATGCTTTTCTACAGCTTCTCCATTGAAGTATAGTGAACCAAAAATAGCAGATAATCACTACTGTAAGGGGTTAATTTTTTTTACTGTAGAACTGTGAAAGTAATATTTACAGTAGCGATTATTTGCTCTTTTTGTACTATAAAGGGCTCATTTTAGTTTTTTTAATCTTATTATGTTACTGGCCGATCGATTATGAAAATAGTAATCGATTAATTTCATAATCGATTAGTTGTTTCAGCCCTACCCCAATTAGAACCGAGATTTTAATACCTTAAATATTAAGTATCCTGGAGAAATTGTAGAAAAACTATGAATAGTAGTAACGATTGCTAGAGATGAAAAAAAAAAAAAAGTTGAGTGTACCTGAATGTAATTTAGCAATACTGGCATCCTGTAGTCTCCCACACTAGCAAATAGGTAAACAGGCATCCAGTTTTTAAATCATAAAATGTCAATTTCTAAAACATACACCGTCGTCATGTCAGATATTGTAACTAAAAACAAAAAAAAAAAAAAAAAAAAAAACTTATAGGCAGAGTTATCATAGTGCCATTTTTAGGGATGAGTTTCAGGTTCAGGTCTGATCTGAACCTGGCCTGTTTACAGTTCATTGAATTGGCCAAAAAACAAGTCAGTTTGTCAGTGCAAATCACCGGCTGCAATTTGTAAAACCATCCGGGAGGGGGACTTGTCATTTAGTTGCTGCAGCTTTGTGGCCCATCCATTGCAGGGTATCCTCCCCAAGTAGAAATGAGCTTGGGCATCCTCCAAACTTGTGCTCTTATTTTTTTAAGTCCAACGAGCAGAATCATTCCCGACCTGCAGCTCATATAAGCAAACAGGTGAGTTGCGTGAGCCAATGTTAAAAGGCATGTGGCCTGGTTTGGTTTAGGAAGGGGAAGTTACTACTTTTTTTCCCCTAAAGTAGATGCGTCATCCCTGCATCGACACGTGTTGGGGAGGGGTCAGGACAGCACGGCAAGACAGTTTGTAAGCTAAGGAGGACGCTCGTATTAGCATCATGGTATAATCCGCTATATGTCCATCATAGAAGGGTGCACTGACGCACCTGATTTCTGCGAGTACCCCAGATGGGGATTTTCGCTTTAGTTAAATAAATTGTTAAAACCTCATTGCACTATCGAGTTTTTCCTTTCATATATCCCGGATGATTATGCTGAGGAACCCAGGAGCCTGTTATTTAAAGAGCCCAGAGGTGGTTCACATGCGTGCTTTGACTTAGCTTAATCGCAAAGTCGCACGCTCTAAGGTGAGCATCTACTACCTAAGGGGGAGTGAAGTAACCCTAAGCACATCCTGGATTACACAGTTATTGTTCCTGAATTACACAGAATTGTATCATGTTATTAGTGACGCAGCTGGATGCAATTTATATGCACATGAGCACTTTGTCACATACCCTCTGCACTGTTGCTTATTCTCAGCACGGTCATTTATGACATGTTTGGACACTTTATTATTGCACAGGAGCACTTTTTCTATTTATTATTTGATAATGTCTATGTTTGTAAACACAGTTATGCACCAAGCACTTTAAACTGAGTGTTTTGTTCGACATATCATATTCATTTATTAGTTATAACATTTATCACTTTGTTACATTGCTGCTTTTTTATATATCTTAGTTATGCACTTTCATTATCCACTGTATGATATATATAATTCACCGGTTCATTATTTTATTTAATTTGAGATTAATTATTTACTGTGTATCGATTTTAAAAGGTGAAATCATTTTTTTTCCATTGTTTTATGGCTCTGTGACAGTGTTATCTCATACCTGTTGCATTACTTCACATGCAGATTTAAGGTATGCTCTAGACATGTTATTGAACATCAGTGCAGCCGGGGAGGTGGTGGAGGTGATTTAAACACACTCGCAGAGTCTACAGCAGCTAGCAGTGTGTGTATATTTAACAACCTGACTGCTGGCTTTCTGATTAAAGTGATCTTATGGCTGTAGAGCTGCCCGATCGCTTTCTCTGACCTCGGAAAGAGTGCCCCCTCACCATGCTTCAGGACTCTGTCACATGGCAGATGTCACTGGATGGAGGGAGACCAGAGTACATTCCTTCACAGATATCCCCTACCTGCGAAGAACCCGGAACTAATGTTTAGCAGCTCAATTTCAGTTTCTGATGTCGCTTTCTCTGGCCACTGTGGTCTGGGAATAAACGAATTGAGCATGATCTGTGCTCCATTAGCTTTAATGGAGGGCAGGCGGGACATCAGGGGTCTAATAGACCCCTGATATCTCATTAACCACTTGCCGACCGCCGCACAGATGTACGTCGACAAAGCGGCACGGGCAGGCATAAGGGCTTACCTGTACGTCCCTGCCTGCCCGCGGGTGGGGGGTCCGATCGGACCCCCCCCGGTGCCTGCGGCGGTCGACAAATGTCCCCCGGCGATCGGTGGTGAGGGGGAGGCCATCCATTCGTGGCCCCCCCCTCGCGATCGCTCCCAGCCAATGGGATCATTTCCCTGCCTCTGTATTGTACACAGAGGCAGAGGAAATGATGTCATCTCTCCTCGGCTCGGTATTTTCCGTTCCGGGCCGAGGAGAGAAGACTGTAATGTGAGTGCACAACACACACACACACACACAGTAGAACATGCCAGGCACACATTACACCCCGACCCCCCCCCCCCCCCCCGATCGCCCCCCCAATCACCCCCCCCCCCCTGTCACAAACTGACACAAAGCAGGTTTTTTTTTTTTTTTTTTTTCTGATTACTGTATTGGTGTCAGTTTGTGACAGTTAGTGTGTTAGGGCAGTGAATGTTAGGCCCCCTTTAGGTCTAGGGTACCCTCCTAACCCCCCCTAATAAAGTTTTAACCCCTTGATCACCCCCCGTCGCCAGTGTTGCTAAGCGATCATTTTTCTGATCGCTGTATTAGTGTCGCTGGTGACGCTAGTTAGGGACATAAATATTTAGGTTCGCCGTCAGCGTTTTATAGCGACAGGGACCCCCATATACTACCTAATAAATGTTTTAACCCCTTGATTGCCCCCTAGTTAACCCTTTCACCACTGATCACCGTATAACTGTTACGGGTGACGCTGGTTAGTTCGTTTATTTTTTATAGTGTCAGGGCACCCGCCGTTTATTACCGAATAAAGGTTTAGCCCCCTGATCGCCCGGCGGTGATATGCGTCGCCCCAGGCAGCGTCAGATTAGCGCCAGTACCGCTAACACCCACGCACGCAGCATGCGCCTCCCTTAGTGGTATAGTATCTGTACGGATCAATATCTGATCCAATCAGATCTATACTAGCGTCCCCAGCAGTTTAGGGTTCCCGAAAACGCAGTGTTAGCGGGATCAGCCCAGATACCTGCTAGCACCTGCGTTTTGCCCCTCCGCCCGGCCCAGCCCACCCAAGTGCAGTATCGATCGATCACTGACACTTACAAAACACTAAACGCATAACTGCAGCGTTCGCATAGTCAGGCCTGATCCCTGCGATCGCTAACAGTTTTTTTGGTAGCGTTTTGGTGAACTGGCAAGCACCAGCCCCAGGCAGCGTCAGGTTAGCGCCAGTAGCGCTAACACCCACGCACGCACCGTACACCTCCCTTAGTGGTATAGTATCTGAACGGATCAATATCTGATTCGATCAGATCTATACTAGCGTCCCCAGCAGTTTAGGGTTCCCAAACACGCAGTGTTAGCGGGATCAGCCCAGATACCTGCTAGCACCTGCGTTTTTCCCGTCCGCCCGGCCTAGCCCAGCCCACCCAAGTGCAGTATCGATCGATCACTGTCACTTACAGAACACTAAACGCATAACTGCAGCGTTCGCAGAGTCAGGCCTGATCCCTGCGATCGCTAACAGTTTTTTTGGTAGCATTTTGGTGAACTGGCAAGCGCCAGCGGCCTAGTACACCCCGGTCGTAGTCAAACCAGTACTGCAGTAACACTTGGTGACGTGGCGAGTCCCATAAGTGCAGTTCAAGCTGGTGAGGTGGCAAGCACAAGTAGTGTCCCGCTGCCACCAGAAAGACAAACACAGGCCCGTCGTGCCCATAGTGCCCTTCCTGCTGCATTCGCCAATCCTAATTGGGAACCCACCGCTTCTGCAGCGCCCGTACTTCCCCCATTCACATCCCCAACCAAATGCAGTCGGCTGCATGAGAGACATTTTCTTTATGTCCTCCCGAGTACCCCTACCCAGCGAACCCCCCCAAAAAAGATGTTGTGTCTGCAGCAAGCGCGGATATAGGTGTGACACCCGCTATTATTGTCCCTCCTGTCCTGACAATCCTGGTCTTTGCATTGGTGAATATTTTGACCGCTACCATGCACTAGTTGAGTATTAGCGTAGGGTACAGCATTGCACAGACTAGGCACACTTTCACAGGGTCTCCCAAGATGCCATCGCATTTTGAGAGACCCGAACCTGGAACCGGTTACAGTTATAAAAGTTAGTTACAAAAAAAAAAAAAAAAAAAAAAAAAACACATACAAAAATATAAAAAAAAAAAAAAAATAGTTGTCGTTTTATTGTTCTCTCTCTCTATATTCTCTCTCTCTATTGTTCTGCTCTTTTTTACTGTATTCTATTCTGCAATGTTTTATTGTTATTATGTTTTATCATGTTTGTTTTTCAGGTATGCAATTTTTTATACTTTACCGTTTACTGTGCTTTATTGTTAACCATTTTTTTGTCTTCAGGTACGCCATTCACGACTTTGAGTGGTTATACCAGAATGATGCCTGCAGGTTTAGGTATCATCTTGGTATCATTCTTTTCAGCCAGCGGTCAGCTTTCATGTAAAAGCAATCCTAGCGGCTAATTAGCCTCTAGACTGCTTTTACAAGCAGTGGGAGGGAATGCCCCCCCCCCCCCCCCCAACGTCTTCCGTGTTTTTCTCTGGCTCTCCTGTCTCAACAGGGAACCTGAAAATGCAGCCGGTGATTCAGCCAGCTGACCATAGAGCTGATCAGAGACCAGAGTGGCTCCAAACATCTCTATGGCCTAAGAAACCGGAAGCTACGAGCATTTTATGACTTAGATTTCGCCGGATGTAAACAGCGCCATTGGGAAATTGGGAAAGCATTTTATCACACCGATCTTGGTGTGGTCAGATGCTTTGAGGGCAGAGGAGAAATCTAGGGTCTAATAGACCCCAATTTTTGCAAAAAAGAGTACCTGTCACTACCTATTGCTATGATAGGGGATATTTACATTCCCTGAGATAACAATAAAAATGATTTAAAAAAAAAATGAAAGGAACAGTTTAAAAATAAGATAAAAAAATAATAATAAAGAAAAAAAAAAAAAAAAAAAAAAAAAAAGCACCCCTGTCCCCCCTGCTCTCGCGCTAAGGCGAACGCAAGCGTCGGTCTGGCGTCAAATGTAAACAGCAATTGCACCATGCATGTGAGGTATCACCGCGAAGGTCAGATCGAGGGCAGTAAGTTTAGCAGTAGACCTCCTCTGTAAATCTAAAGTGGTAACCTGTAAAGGCTTTTAAAGGCTTTTAAAAATGTATTTAGTTTGTCGCCACTGCACGTTTGTGCGCAATTTTAAAGCATGTCATGTTTGGTATCCATGTACTCGGCCTAAGATCATCTTTTTTATTTCATCAAACATTTGGGCAATATAGTGTGTTTTAGTGCATTAAAATGTAAAAAAGTGTGTTTTTTCCCCAAAAAATGCGTTTGAAAAATCGCTGCACAAATACTGTGTGAAAAAAAAAAATGAAACACCCACCATTTTAATCTGTAGGGCATTTGCTTTAAAAAAAATATATAATGTTTGGGGGTTCAAAGTAATTTTCTTGCAAAAAAATTTTATTTTTTTATGTAAACAATAAGTGTCAGAAAGGGCTTTGTCTTCAAGTGGTTAGAAGAGTGGGTGATGTGTGACATAAGCTTCTAGATGTTGTGCATAAAATGCCAGGACAGTTCAAAACCCCCCCAAATGACCCCATTTTGGAAAGTAGACACCCCAAGCTATTTGCTGAGAGTCATGTTGAGTCCATGGAATAATTTATATTGTGACACAAGTTGCGGGAAAGAGACAATTTTTTATTTTTTTTATATTTTTTTTGCGCAAAGTTGTCACTAAATGATATATTGCTCAAACATGCCATGGGGATATGTGAAATTACACCCCAAAATACATTCTGTTGCTTCTCCTGAGTACGGGGATACCACATGTGTGAGACTTTTTGGGAGCCTAGCCACGTACGGGACCCCGAAAACCAAGCACCGCCTTCAGGCTTTCTAAGGCCGTAAATTTTTGATTTCACTCTTCACTGCCTATCACAGTTTCGGAGACCATGGAATGCCCAGGTGGCAAAAAAAAACCCCAAATGACCCCATTTTGGAAAGTAGACACCCCAAGCTATTTGATGAGAGGTATAGTGAGTATTTTGCAGACCTCACTTTTTGTCACAAAGTTTTGAAAATTGAAAAAAAAAATTTTTTTTTTCTCGTCTTTCTTTATTTTCAAAAACAAATGAGAGCTGCAAAATACTCACCATGCCTCTCAGCAAATGGCTTGGGGTGTCTACTTTCCAAAATGGGGTCATTTGGGGGGGGGGGTTGTGCCACCTGGGCATTCCATGGCCTCCGAAACTGTGATAGGCAGTGAGGCGTAAAATCAAAAATGTACGCACTTAGAAATCCTGAAGGCAGTGATTGGTTTTCGGGGTCCCGTACGCGGCTAGGCTCCCAAAAAGTCCCACACATGTGGTATCCCCATACTCAGGAGAAGCAGCTAAATGTATTTTGGGGTGCAATTCCACATATGCCCATGGCCTGTGTGAGCAATATATCATTTAGTGACAACTTTTTGTTATTTTTTTTTTTTTTTGTCATTATTCAATCACTTGGGACAAAAAAAATGAATATTCAATGGGCTCAACATGCCTCTCAGCAAATTCCTTGGGGTGTCTACTTTCCAAAATGGGGTCATTTGTGGGGGTTTTGTACTGCCCTGCCATTTTAGCACCTCAAGAAATGACATAGGTAGTCATAAATTAAAGGCTGTGTAAATTCCAGAAAATGTACCCTAGTTTGTAGACGCTATAACTTTTGCGCAAACCAATAAATATACACTTGACATTTTTTTTACCAAAGACATGTGGCCGAATACATTTTGGCCTAAATGTATGACTAAAATTGAGTTTATTGGATTTTTTTTAGAACAAAAAGTAGAAAATATCATTTTTTTTTCAAAATTTTCGGTCTTTTTCCGTGTATAGCGCAAAAAATAAAAACGGCAGAGGTGATCAAATACCATCAAAAGAAAGCTCTATTTGTGGGAAGAAAAGGACGCAAATTCCGTTTGGGTACAGCATTGCATGACCGCGCAATTAGCAGTTAAAGCGACGCAGTGCCAAATTGTAAAAAGTGCTCTGGTCAGGAAGGGGGTAAATCCTTCCGGGGCTGAAGTGGTTAAAGAAAACCTATAAAACAAAGATATTATACCACATAGGGAACTTTTTGATCCCTATGTGATATGAAGTTTTAGAGAGGAAAAAAAAAAAAAGTAAAAAAAAATGAAGTTGTACCCAAGCACTTTACCTCTCCTTCCGCAAATAAGAAAACATTATTTTGAGCCCTCCCCGCCCCCATATACATATGAACAGTAGCACACCCATCAGGGGCACCTATGTATGAAAAGGATGTATGCACATATCCGGTGATAAAATTGTAACTAGCACAAATTTTGATCCCCACATGGTCTGCCTTCAGAAAATATTTAATGTTTGGAGTTTTAAGTAATCTTCAAGCCTAAAGGCCAGTTCATACCACCTGTAGTCCAGTGTGTTTTTTCTGCATCAAAAGCAGATTATATGGTTTTTGATTATATAGTTCACACCAGTGCAGTTAGTTTCAGGGCTTTCCAGTTCCATAAAAAAAAAAAAAAATAGTAGAACATGCTGAATTTTTCCTGCACTGGACTGGTACACAGTAAAATGCATCAAAAATACACTGGACCCCAGTCAGTGAAAAAAGAAAGAAAAAAAAATCTGGAATAGCATCAAAAACACATCAAGAATGGATCTGGAGTGCGCTTTTTTGGTGTGAACCAGCCTAGCCCCAGACCATTTGGCTGCCCAAAGACCAGAGCACTTTTTGCGATTCGGCACTGCGTCGCTTTGACAATTGCACGGCCGTGCGACGTGGCTCCCAAACAAAATTGCCGTCCTTTTTTTCCCCACAAATAGAGCTTTCTTTGTGGTATTTGATCACCTCTGCGGTTTTTATTTTTTGCGCTATAAACAGAAAAATAGCGACAATTTTGAGAGAAAAAAAGCAACATTTTTTACTTTTTGCTATAATAAATATTCCCAAAAATATATAAAAAAAACATTTTTTGTCCTCAGTTTAGGCCGACTCGTATTCTTCTACATATTTTTGGTAAAAAAAAAAAAAAAAAAAAAAAAAAAAAAAAAAAATCGCGATAAGCGTTTGATAGGTTTGCACAAAAGTTATAGCCATCTACAAATTAGGGGATAGTTTTATGGCATTTTTATACAAATTTTTTTTTTTTACTAGTAATGGTGGCGATCAGCAATTTTTATCGTGACTGCGACATTATGGTGGACAGATCGGACACTTTTGGCGCGATTTTGGGACCATTCACATTTATACAGCGATCAGTGCAATTAAAAAAGCATTGATTACTGTGTAAATGTGACTGTCAGTGAAGGGGTTAACCACTAGGTGGCGCTGTAGGGGTTAAGTGTGTCCTAGAGAGTGATTCTAACTGTGGGGGGAGGGGCTGTATGTGACACATCACTGATCACCGCTCCCGATTACAGGGAGCGGTGATCAGTCTCACTAGCCACCTCAATACCACGGACGTCATATGACGTCCTGGGCTTTGGGGGGGGGTATATCTGAATGATGCCTGTAGTTACAGACATCATTCAGATATTGCCGGTTTCAGCCGGCGAACCTCTACACCAGGGCTCGACAAATCCCGGGCGCCAGGTCGCATTTGCGACTAGAATTAGCGACCTGGCGCCTGGAGCGGCACAGCTGGGGTATCCTGTGTCCGTTCGACACCACCCCCCCTTCCGCCGCGATCGCGTTGGGCCGCGCCGGTAATTGAGGCCCCGGCTTTGCGGCCTACTGCAGTCCTATGGTTCCTGGTTCCTTCTGCAATCGGGCGCCCTCTGGTGGTGGCCGTTGGTATGACAAGACATCCACCAATGCTAATGGAACTTTCCCTACCTGTTTTCACTGCCCGCTCATCTCCTTCCCTTTACTTAGAACCCCCAAACATTATATATATTTTTTATTCTAACACCCTAGAGAATAAAATGGCAGTCATTGCAATACTTTGTCACACCGTATTTGCGCAGCGGACTTACAAGCGCACTTTTTTGGGAAACAATACTTTTTTAAATTAAAAAATAAGAAAACAGTAAAGTTAGCCCAATTTTTTTTATATTGTGAAAGATAATGTTACGCTGAGGAAATTGATTTCCAACATGTCACGCTTCAAAATTTCATCCGCTCGTGGAATGGCGACAAACTTTTACCCTTTAAAATCTCCATAGGCGACGTTTAAAAAATTCTACAGGTTACCTGTTTTGAGTTAGAGGAGGTCTAAGGCTAGAATTATTGCTCTCGCTCTACCGATCGTGGCGATACCTCACGTGTGGTTTGAACACCGCTTTCATATGCGGGTGCTACTCACATATGCGTTCGCTTCTGCAAGCGAGCTCGGCGGGACGGGGCGCATTTAAAAAAATTATTTTTTCTTATATATTTTACTTTTTATTTTTTATTTTTACACTGTTTTAAAAAAAAAAAAAAAAAAAATTGTGTCACTTTTATTTCTATTACAAGGGATGGGGCACATTTAATTTTTTTTTTTTCTTTTTTCTTATTTATTTTAATTTTTTTTTTTTTTTTTAAAGAACAGTGAAAAAATAAAAGTCACTTTTATTCCTATTACAAGGAATGTAAAAATCCCTTGTAATAGAAAAAAAGCATGACAGGTCCTCTTAAATATGAGATCTGGGGTCAAAAAGACCTCAGATCTCATATTTACACTAAAATGCATTAAAAAAAATAAATAAAAAAAAAATTGTCATTTGAAAAAAAAAATATATATAAAATGTCCCTTCAAGAGCTATGGGTGGAAGTGACGATTTGACGTCACTTCCGCCCTGCAATGACTTGGAGATGGGCGCGGGGGGGGGGGGGCATCTTCCTCTCACTCGTCTCCATGTCAGGCCAGGGATAGATCCAGATCGCCTCCGCCGTTACAGACGGCCACGGTAAGCGGTGAAGGGCACCGGAGCGCGGCGGTAGGGGGGGCCCCTCTCCTGCCGCCGATAAAAGTGATCTCGCTGCTAATCTGCTGCAGAGACCACTTTTATCTGAAAGAGAACCGCCGGCTCTTGAAGAAGATACCGGGGTTATGGTAGCTAGCTGCTACCATAACAACGGTATTTCTCTTCAAAGACAGGACGTATATAGTCGTCCTGCGGGAAGGAAGTGGTTAATTAAAATGAATTTATTATTTGTCATCTCCCTGCTTGGCCCCTTTCACACGGGCTGTCTGATCAGGTTCACCTGTCAGTTTTTCAGGCGGACCTGATTGGATCCTTAGCGGGAATATGGTGGTCTTATGTCCCTGCATGGCAGGAAATAAAAGCAGTCACATTAGTATTAAAAATAAAGCTTTGTCGGTCGTTTAAAAAAAAAAAAAAAAAAAAAAAAAAAAAACCTGGCTCCTAACTTTTTTAGCTGGCTCCTAGATTCCAAGCAAATTTGTCAACCCCTGCTCTACACCATAGGAATGATCATAGCGGCCGTTCCCCGGCTGGATCGTTCCTATGGGAGGCGAGAGGGGACGACCCCCCCCCCTCCCGCCGCCCTCCGGTGCTTGCTCCGACTCATCGTTACGATCGGTGAGGCGGAGAGTGGATCCGCCGGCGCCGCATGTAGATCATAGAAATGCCTGGCGGACCAGATGGTCCCCCGGAGTCTCTATGATCGTCGGAGGTCGGGCGCGATGTTATGACGTCACGCCCGGCCTCTCCATTCAAAAAAACGGCGCCGCTTCGGCTGGGAAGCGGCGATCGATTTTTTTTTTTTTATTTCAGGCTTCCCAGCCTAGTGGTGAGATATGGGGTCTTATTGACCCCATATCTCACTATTAAGAGCACCTGACATGTCATATTGCTTTAAAAAAGTGTCAAAAAAAAAAAAAAAAAATATATAATTAACAATAAAAAAAAAAAAAAAAAGTTTTAAAGCGCCGCTGTCCCCGTGTGCTCGCAAGCAGAAACGAATGCATACGTAAGTCCCGCCCACATATGAAAACGGTGTTCAAACCATACATGTGAGGTATCGCCGCGAACGTTGGAGCGAGAGCAATAATTTTGGCCCTAGACCTCCTCTAACTCAAAACATGTAACCAGTAAAAAAATTTCAAGCGTCGCCTATGGGGATTTTTAAGTACCGAACATTGGCGCCATTCCACGAGCGTGTGCAACTTTGAAGTGTGACATGTTGGGTATCTATTTACTCGGCGTAACTTCATCTTTCACAAAATGCAAAAACATTGGGCTAAGTTTACTGTTTTGTTATTTTTTTTAAACACAAAACAGTTTTTTTTCCCAAAAAAAACGCGTTCGAAAAATTCCTGCGCAAATACTGTGTGAGATAAAAAGTTGCAACAACCGCCATTGTATTCTCTATGGTCTTTGCTAAAAAAACATATATAATGTTTGGGGTTCTATGTAATTTTCTAGCAAAAAAAAATGATGATTTTTACATGTAGGAGCAAAGTGTCAGAATTGGCCTGGTATTGAGGTGGCTAGGCAGAACGGGGAAATGCTTGTTTACATCAGCATTTCGCCGTTCTTCCTCTCTGCAAGACGATCACAGCTATCCCTGTGGACATAGAGTCCGTGGGACCCATGATCACACTCACGAAGGTCGCGGCGGACATGCCCGCAAACCGCTTCTCAAAAGGCAATGTACAGGTACATTAATCTGCCTGTACGTGCCCTCCTGCCAACATATATGGGCGTGAGCCGGTCGGCAAGCACTTAACATGATTTTTTGAACATGGGAGAAAAAAATAATTAAAAAATAAAAAACACGTCTCTGGCAGGAAAAGGGTTAAGGAATCTGTTTTTTTATCAGTCTTGACTTTTAGGGTACATGAAACAAACCTCTTGCTTGCAAAAGGCAAAAAACATTTTACAACATTCACCTTCCACAGATTTTGAAAGGTTTCAGTGCTACGTTTAGAGTTTGCAGATAGGGCTGCAACTAATGATTATTTTCATAATCGATTAGTTGGCCGATTGTTTCGATTAATCGGTTAATAACCTTAAAAAAAAAAGTGTGGTGTATAATTTGGTTAATATGTAAAGTTTAAAAAAAGCAATTTATTCCTAAATATCTTTATACGCAGGGGTAAATATAAAGAACCAACTATATGGTTAGGGAGTAAAATATTTAATCCTCTCTGAGAATAACAGACAGAAGAGATATACTCTATATACTATTAGAGGTTGAATCTGGACTCAGATCAAATTTTTTTATTTAAAAAAAAAAAAAAAATTCTAGACTGTTTTCCAGATTTTCAAACAGAACTGGAATATTACATGCTTTTCTGCAGCTTCTCCATTGAAGTATATTGAACCAAAAAAAGCATCGTTTTGCATTGAAAAAGGTCCTTGACCCTTTCCAAATACACAGCAGCTGAAAAAAAGCATAGATGTGAACGTTAAATGAACTGTACTGCATTTCTGCAAAAAGCACCAAAAAACACATGGGTGGGAACCAGGCCTAAGACATTTAGTAACATAATGGAGTTTAAAAAAAATAAAATAAAAAATTTGTTTTTTTACTGTGCAACAGTGAAAGTAATATTTACAGTAGAGATTTGCTCTTTTTGTACTATATAGGGCTAATTTTAGCTTTTTTAACCCCATTATATTGCTGGCTGATCAATCGATTATGAAAATAGTAATCGATTAATTTCATAATCGATTAATCGATTCGTTGTTTCAGCCCCATTTGCAGACATACCGCAAACCAAGCTTTGTATGGTTCGCTCATCCCTACTCATTACTAACACCTTTCGGTTATAGTCCCAAAGTAAGCAATGAGATTTAAACTTTTACACTGCAAACCAGAATTAGAGTAGTGGGGCAATAACAGTCATTATTGACATTTTGATATATAAAAAGTACAATAGTGCTATAAAGTGCTGCAGACAACTTCTAATGATTTAAAAACATGAACAAGAGCAAAGTGCTAAATCAAAGTCTAATGTCATACACTGAAAAAGGACTCACTTTACCAAACATAAAGCAGATTTATCTTCATAAAACCGATTTCTCATCTGTATAAATGGCACAAAGCTCCTTTTAATATGACACCTTTTTACAAACTTGCTAAAACCAAAAGTAGTCCGAGATAACTGATTTGCGAAAGTCTGATGCTTGACACTAAGCCAGAGGCCTTTCCTTAAAACTTTAAAATGATGTACACTTTCCTATTTGCTTTCATGCAGTGATGTATGGTGTCTGCCTAGAGCTGCTGAAAATTTCTAGCAGAATTAAACTGTTCCGCTGCTACAATTGGTATAAATATTTCATGGTGGAGCTGCCATGCAGAGCCTTTCCCCTGCTTGCTTTTTCTTGTCAGACAAATGAACACAACGAGAAGCAATTCAATCTCAAATACCGACAAGCCTTCACATTGCTGTAAAGTAAAGCCTTAGAACAATGGCTGATGCGTAGGAACCCAGAGAACTGGAAACATTATCATTTGTCAACACAGTTTGAATATTGTTTCCTGTTCAGTGGGGTCTAAGTTCTTCTCCCCACTGGCTGTCAACAAGATGTATATAGAGGTATGTGTTCATTCCCAGTCTTCGGAGACTTGGTACTGCTGAGCCCGGAGTGAAAGAGATTTACTACATTACCCTCTAGTACATAAGTCCTTATGAACATCAACATTGAATGCCCACCCAAAACTATTTAGACTGTTAAGGGGAATCATGCTTTTAGCTAAGCAAATATACCACTAGAATAAAACAAAAAACAAGCAAAAACATTATAATTGATGCAAATGTATTCAAATCAAAGTGAGCGTTAAACAAAAAAATATACTGGCCTTATGAGAGAACACACACAGGGCTACCCTTCAGTAAAGCCGGGTACACATAGGTCGAATGTCGGGAGACAATGGCCGGTTCAAATAATATAAAAGATTTAAAAAAAAAAACTTGCTGACATTCAGCCCGTGTGTGTCGGTCTGTCCAACATAAGCCGGTCATCTGGCCAGTTTCTGTTGGACGTGCATGTTGGAAAACCAATGGCAGAGAGCACTGATCGGAGTGTTCTGGCGGGGTCGGTCCCCCTGTCATAACACAACAGCTTAGTGGGGGAGATCGCCTTGCATGGTTAGTATAGCGCCCCCAACTGGAGCTGTCAGTTTTTTTTCATGCAACCCAGCTGTTCGTGTGTACCAGGTTTAAGGCGGAGTTCCACTCCACTTATGTGAAGCCTCCCCTTCCGGTGCCACATTTAGCACCTTTCTAGGTGGGGGGGGGGGGGGCATTTTGGGCTGTAACTGTCCCCACCTCCAAGAGACCGCACCATGGTGTGCAACCGGCCTTCATGTTAGCACTGCACACAGGCACTTCCCCCGACAGCCTAAAGTAAAGTGAAGGGCTGGCAGGAGCTTCATACCAAGTGCTCACCGACCTCTAAATCTAAGGCACTGTGGAGCAATTCATCCTCAAGCCTTTGAAGTGTGTTACAGTGTTTCTGAAGTGCTGAAAACCCCTGCTGTTTGCTTATAAGCCAAGTCCCTGCTGCTGGAAGAATCAGGGGGAGAGGAGCTGCATTTTGTTGTACTTTTGTTGTAGTATTTGAGGATTAACTTCTTCACAGTGCCTGTAACTAAAGAGGTCATTGAGAGTTGATTTTAGTGCTAGTTCACACCAGATGCAGTGCGCTTTTTTTCTGCACTAAGGGCTGGTTCACACACCACAAAAACGCACACCAGATCCGTTCCAGATGAGTTTCTGGATGCACGTTTTTAACGTGTTCTTGATGCGTCCCAGTGCATTTTTGGTGCAGTTTTGATACAGTTCCGGATGCATTCTAGGTGCTTTTTTTTTTCTTTTTTCATGTATTTTTTTTTTCCCACTATACTAGGGTCCAGTGGGTTTTTGATGTGTTCCAATGCATTCCAGTGCATTTATGATGCGTTTTACTGCATTCCAGTACAGTCCAGTGCAATAAAAATGCAGCAGGTTCTACTTTTTTTCCTGGAACTGACAACACTGGTGTGAACTATGCCATTGGAAACCATATAACCTACTTTCCATGCATTTTTGATGCAGGGAAAAAAAAAAAACTGGACTGCATGTGGTGTAAACTGGCTCTTAAGGCACACTACAGCAGCTGCAAATGAGTAAACTAAATGCACATACAAAAGAGACAGGTTGGGCAAATTAAGTGGGGAAGGTGAAATTTCTGTTAAAGTGGTTGTATACCTTTATTTGTAACTTTTACCTACAGGTAAGCCTATAATAAGGCTTACCTGTAGGTAAAAAAAATATCTCCTAAACCTGTAAGGTTTAGGAGATATTCCCCTCGCAATGAGCCGCTGACTGCAGCGGCGCATGCGCACAGAGGACTCTCGGCTGACAGCCCGGCAAACTCCGGAGCTTGCCGCGCAGAAGTCACGCGCGGGAGTGACGACATCGCGGCTCCGGCCACTCAGAGCACCGGAGCCGCGATACCCGGAAGACACGCCGAGGGGAGATGTCGGCTCCCTCAGGGTGGACCAGGCGAGATGCTGGCGCCTCGTTCTAAGGTAAGTATCTCATAATGAGCTAGTATGCGGTGCATACTAGCTCATTATGCCTTTTCCCTTGCAGGTGTAAAAAAAGACAGCGGGTATACAACCGCTTTAAGGAAAGAGAGATGCGATTAAAGTGTGTTTTAACAGAATGTTAAGACACATCTTATAGCCCATCTACATCAGCCACAGCTTTTTGCACCACGAGCATGTTTGGAAAACACGCTCTGATGTCATGGTTGGGATTTGAACCCATGACCCTAGTGCTGCTATACAGAAGTGCTAACCACCAAGTCACTGTGCTGCCCATGGTATTAATTAGAATACATAGTAGCACCATGATTCAAGAAGATATATAAATTATAAGTAGATATTTTAATAAAATTTGAATTAGACATTAAAAATTGTGTGTCATATACTGGAGATAAATATATTTATAAAAAAAAGTTGTAACATTAGAAAAAAAGTATGCATTAATCCATTCATTAAAAAATGGAATAGTTTGCAGAACTACACTACAAAACAGGAAAGAAAATTAATATCTTTACTATCAACCTTATTTGCCAATTGTTTATTTTTACACACAAACGGGATATTGGGCAAATCCTGCAGTTCTATGCTCTCTAGGTACCACGTTTAGCATTTTCTATAATGGAATAGTGACTATCCTGACTTGACATTTACTAATAGGCGTTCACCTAATGGATGGTGCTTCTCCGTTCTCTACATTGAAGTCTTATGCCCCGTACATACGATCGGACTTTGGACAACAAAAGCATGAATTTTTGTTTCGAAGGATGTTGGCTCCAACTTGTCTTGCACACACAGGGTCACACAAACTTTGGCCAACAATTACGAACGTGGGAACGTGGTGACGTACGACGAGCCAAGAAAAAGGAAGTTCAACAGCCAGTGCGGCTCCTTCTGCTTGATTCCGAGCATGCGTGAACTTCTGTGCGTCAGACTTGTGTACACACGATCGGAAATTCCGCCAACGTTTTGTTGGCGGAAAATTTGAGAACCTGCTACCCAACATTTGTTGGCGGAAAGTCCGACAAATGTTAGATGGAGCATACACACGGTCGGACTTTCAGCCAACAAGCTCACATCCAACATTTGTTGTCGGAAAATATGATCGTGTGTATGGGGCATTAGTTGTTTTAAATAGGTGCAATTAGGAGTCTAACATCTTTGCTTCTCCAAATTCTTAGTAAATGAACCCCAATGTAACAATGTAAATGTCCATAACCTGGACACAGGGTAACGTTACATTTTGTCATGCATTTGAGGAGGAAATTGGAATTTAACAAAAGTATTATAAAAATAAATAGAGCAACGCATTTTGAAGGGCCTAGGCTTTTTTTTATGGAAAAGCAAGCCATGTTTTACCTATTTCCTGGTTAAGGGAATTACCTCCTTGTTAAACATTCTAGGATACCTTCAGTGACAAACTACCTCTGCTGTACACACAGTACCAAGACTGAATTTATTAATGCTTACAGTTCATTATACATTGAGGGAAAAAAGGATTTGATCCCCTGCTAATTTAGTATGTTTGTCCACTGACAAAGAAATGATCAGTCTAAAATTTTAAATGGTAGGTTTATGTTAACAGAGAGACAGAACAACAACAAAAATGTTCAGAAAAACGCATTTCAAAAAAGTTATAAATCGATTTGCATTTTGAGTGAAATAAGTATTTGATCCCCTATCAATCAGGTGTTCTCTATAGGAGGTAACAAGAGATTAGAAGCACTCTTAAAGGGAGTGCTCCTAATCTCAGCTTGTTACCTGTATAAAAGACACCTGTCCACAGAAGCAATCAGATTCCAATCTCTCCACCATGGCCAAGACCAAAGAGCTGTCCAACGAGGTCAGGGACAAGACTGTAGACCTACACAAGGCTGGAATGGGCTACAAGACAATCGCCAAGCAGCTTGGTGAGTGGGTGACAACAGTTGGTGCTATTATTCATATACGAAAGAAACACGAAATAACTGTCAATCTCCCCAGGTCTGGGGCTCCATATAAAATCTTACCTCGTGGAGTTTCAGTGATCATGGGAATGGTGAGGAATCAGCTCAGAACTACACAGGAGAATCTTGTCAATGATCTCAAGGGTGCTGGTACCATAGTAACCAAGAAAACAATTGGTAATACACTATGCTGTGAAGGACTGAAATAATGCAGCGCCCGCAAGGTCCCCCTGCTCAAGAAAGCACATGTACAGGCCCGTCTGAAGTTTGCTAATAAACATCTGAATGATTCAGAGGAGAACTGCGTGAAAGTGTGGTCAGATGAGACCAAAATCAAGCTCTGCGGCATCAACTCAACTCACCGTGTTTGGAGGAGGAATGCTGCCTATGACCCCAAGAGCACCAGCCTCATCGTCAAACATGGAGGTGGAAACATTATGCTTTGTGGGTGTTTTTCTACTAAGGGGACAGAACAACTTCACTGCATCAAAGGGATGATGGACAGAGTCACATACTGTCAAATCTTGGGGGAGATCCTCCATCCCCTCAGCCAGGGCATTGAAAATGGGTCGTGGATGGGTATTCCAGCATGACAATGACCCAAAACACATGACCAAAGGCAACAAAGAAGTGGCTCAAAAAGAAGGACATTAAGGTTCTGGAGTGGCCTAGCCAGTCCCAAGACCTTAATCCCATAGAAAATATGTGGAGGGAGCTGAAGGTTTGAGTTACCAAATGTCAGCCTCAAAACCTTAATGACTTGGAGAGGATCTGCAAAGAGGAGTGGGACAAAATCCCTCCTGAGATGTGTGCAAACCTGGTGGCCAACTACAAGAAACGTCTGACCTTTGATTGCCAACAAGGCTTTTGCCACCAAGTACCAAGTCATGTTTTGCAAAGGGGTGAAATACTTATTTCACTCACTAAAATGCTAATCAACTTATAACTTTTTTGAAATGCGTTTTTCTGGATTTGTTGTTACTCTGTCTCTCACTGTTAAAATAAACCTACCATTAAAATTATAAAATGATAATTTCTTTGTCAGTGGGCAAATCTACAAAATCAGCAGGGGATGCGTTTTTCCTTCACTGTAAATAACAAGTGGGGAGGTCTCAAGTGAAGGACTTTTCCCCAATCTGAATCACTGACCTGTACAATGTGTACATTCCAACACGTGCAACAGGCTTTAATAAACCTTTAAGAAGGGTCATCAGTCACACACACACACACAACATATGTGAGGGAGCCAAAAGAAGACCTTTAAAAAAAAAAAAGCATGACAATTGAATGCCTTCATGTCTAAGCGCATTCACAGAAAGTTGCTGGCTCATTTTAGGTCAAGTTATGTTATATATAGCTGTGTAGGTCTCTACATCCCCGGAGGTTAGAATTTTTTTCACTGTGGATGATTTCCTATGTTGACAAGCAAATGTTAATGAATAGGGGGAAGGCATTTTAACTTTGAATACCCATTTACGTGTGACAAAACAAAAATAGTTTTAGTTACAGTTCAATACCAAGTATAAATAAAAAGCATCGTACATGCTTAGTGCAGCAATTTTAAATACTTCTATTATATGAACGGGACTTCACTATGGTTAGTGTTTTGTTTCACTTTCATGTGTGATGACTGATGAGATTGATTAGCCTGGCTGGGAACTGCTGCCCTCGTTGGATAAGCTTGAGTCCACGAGATACATCTTAAGGCTGTATGATTGATGTTCAGAGTATGTGGTGAAGGGGCTTGAGGATTTCATTGTCAACCAAAACTGTGTTTTGACCACTATTTACTAGCAGTCATATTTTCGGTAAGCCCCTGCCTGCTACAACCGGGTGGCGTGATCCTTCCTTGGGTTTCTGGATGGTTTTGAGCTTCTTCTGTTGACACCCCTGCACTGAAATTCAGGACTCCTTTTCTATCATTGCGATTCACCTCCATTCTTTATTTAAAAAGGACATCTAAATTTAGTTTACTCTGAGGATTTTATGCCTATAAGATCCCCATGTCTATTTAAATTCAGCGAATACCTGAATTTTGCAGTTTACCTTGGTCTCTAGTTCTTTATGCACCATATTTTATTTACATGCATATGTATTTTTGGGGGTTTGCTGCACATGATTTGATGTTCTTTGTATTAGGTTTATATGCACATCTGAATATGCTAATTTTTAGGATTAATCTTTATTCACTTTGTTTATGAATTGCAGCATTTCACGTTTTGGTTTTCCACTTTAAATATATCACCTTATTCAATAACATTCACTTGTCAACAAAGAAAATCAACCCCAGTTAAATAGGCTGCAAACCCTGCTTTGTTATTCTTACCTACAGGTAAGCCTAAAAAAAAAAAAAAAAAAAAAAAAAAATTAAAACTAAATTAAATTTAGCATTTGTAAGGTAGGATGGAATACCGGACCTTGCGAAAGCCCTACCTCCATCTTTACGATTTCTGCATACCAAGATCTCCTGGGCCACAAGAATCACCGACTTTCCATCCTGCTTCCTTCCCGCTTGATCCTGCAAAGAAGTCGTGGAAGCAGCAGAACAGGAGGGAATGCATAAATCAGTGAAAACCGATTCCACGGAAATACCAAGGCATCTTATCCGCATGCCAGCGGATTCTTCGTTCTTGACACAAAGTTGTCTACCTTTTTGTTGGACCTGGACGTAAACAGATCTACGTCCGGAATTCCCTTTTTGACATATTGTCAGAAAGACGTCGGGGTGAAGAGACCATTGTCCTGGGAAAAACTGCTGGCGACTCAAGTAGTCCGCCTGCCAATTCTCTATCCCTGGAATGAAGACTGCCGATAAGCAGGGTATATTGTTTTCTGCCAAAGTAAGGATACGATTCACCTCTCTCTGGGCCGCACGACTTCTCGTGCCCCCTTGGTGATTGATATAGGCCACTGCTGTGGCATTGTCGGATTGGATCCTGACAGGACAATTCCGTAGCCTGAACATCCAGGCCCTCAGGGCCATGTGTGCTTCCCGAATCTCTAGAATATTGATGGGTAAGGTCATTTCTGATTTGGACCATTTCCCTTGGACAGTCGCTTCTTCCAGGACTGCTCCCCAACCCAAAAGGCTGGCATCTGTTGTTACTACCTTCCAGGTAACTGGTAGGAAGGATTTTCCCTTCTGCAGATTCTTGGCTATTAACCAACTGAGGCTCTGGTGCACCTTTGGAGTCAAACGCTTTGGGAAGTCTAGAGCTTGGACCTTCTTGTTCCAAGCCGATAGGATACTGTTTTGCATTTGTCTCTAATGAAATTGAGCAAAAGGAATGGCCTCAAATGAAGCCACAATTTTCCCCAGCAATCTCATGCAAAGTCGAATAGAAGGATTTTTCTTTGCTTTGATCATCTGAATCAGTTCCCTCATGGCACTGATCTTTGCCTGGGGCAAGAACACCCTCTTCTGAGCTGTATCTATGATCAGACCCAAGTATTCCAATCTCCTTGATGGTTTTAAGGAAGATTTTTCTAGGTTGAGAATCCAACCTAAGTATTCCAGGTAGCTGACTGTGGTGACCAAACTCTGGTCTAAGCGGGCTACCGACTGGTCTATCAAGAGCAGATCATCTAAGTAAGTTAGTATCGTTATACCCTGAGCCTTAATCTGGCTAGCGAAGGAGCCAGGACCTTTGTAAACACTCGAGGTGCAGTAGCTAGACCGAAAGGCAGAGCTACAAACTGAAAATGAAGATTTTCTATCTCGAAGCGTAGATATTTTTGGTGAGCGGGAAAAATAGGTACATGGAGGTAAGCATCCTTGATGTCGATTGACGCTAGAAGTTCTGCATCGTGTAGAATGGAGACTACTGATCGGATTGACTCCATGCGAAAAGAGCGGATATTCAAAAAACGGTTTAGATCTTTGAGATCTAGAATGGCTCCGACATCCCCATTTGGTTTTGGTACCATAAAAAGGTTTGAATAAAACCCTTCCATGCTCTTCCATGGGGACCACCAATATCACCTTTTGAGACAAAAGATGGTCCAATGCTTGAAAGAGAGACTTCTTTTTTCCCGGATCCCTAGGAACGTTTGATCTGAGAAGACGAGGAGACGGGGACTCTCGGAACTCTAGTTTAAATCCTAGAGCTATTGAGGAGGCCACCCATTTGTCTCGACACTCTTACTGCCAGATCCTTGAGAACTGCAGAAGTCTTCCCCCCACTCGAGCGAGCGCACCCCTTCTTAAGGTGGCCTCAGTACTCCATTTTGTAGGCTTCCTGACCAGGACCTTTTTTGTCCCTGGGGTTGACTCGGAGGTTTACCTCTTGAATTTGAGGGTGGAGGCCCTCAGGACTGCCTGGAGGCCGATGCCCCTGGCACTGGAGAAGAAGCTTGTTTAAATGAAATACGCTTACTCCTTTTCCCAACTGGTAAAAGGGAACTCTTTCCATTATAAATTCTTTGGATGTATTTATCCAGATCAACAGCCATTCACCACGAAAGGGAAAACTAGCCAGGAGCTTTTTGCATGGCGCTTCGGTTGACCAATTTGTTAACCATAGTATTCTACGCATATGCACCAGCCCAAGCGTAAGGCGTGAGGCCTGGAGAATAGAATCTCCTATAGCAGCTATTGCAAAACATAACGCCCCTGGTAGCTCGGCCAACTCTTGGACCTGCTGATCAGGAATAATCTTAAGTACCTGTTTAAACTGGTCTCTCAAGGATTGACATACACCAATTGCTGCCGGCGCAGGCTGAGTTACTGAACCTGCCAGAGAAAAAGTGTTTTTTTAATAGGAATTCCAAACTTCTTATCCGTTGGATCCTTAAACATTTGAGCATTGTCTACCGGACAAGTCAAACTTTTATTCACAGAAGACATAGCATATTGCTGGAATTTCCCATTTTTTATTAAATGTTTTTCCTCCATTGGATAAAGTGTTGAAAACTTTTTAGGAGGGTAAAACTGCTTATCTGAGTGATCCCACTCAGAATACATAAGCTTTTCCAGCAAATAATGGATAGGGAAAGCATGAATAGCTTGGGGAGGCTTTAGCGAACTCAAACAAGAAGTAGGCTTATCGAACGACTCAGATAAAGGTAGCATGAATGTGGAGCGGACCAATTCAGTAAGACCCCTTTCACACTGGGGCGGTTTGCAGGCGGTATTGCGCTAAAAATACCGCCTGCAAACCGCCCCTAAACAGCCTCCGCTGTTTGTTCAGTGTGAAAGCCTGAGTGCTTTTACACTGAAGCGGTGCGCTGACAGGACGGTGAAAAAAGTCCTGCAAACCGCTTCTTTGGAGCGGGGAAGGAGCGGTGTATTCACCGCTCCTTCACATTGAAATCAATGGGACAGCGCGGCTATACCGCGGCTATAGCCGCGCTGTACGAGCGGGTTTAACCCTTTTTCGGACGCCAGCGGGGGGTTAAAACCGCACCGCTAGCGGCCGAATACAGCTGCAAGAACGACGGTACAGCAGCGCTAAAAATAGCGCTGTTGTACCGCCGACGCCCCCACCGCCCCAGTGTGAAAGGGGCCTAAGAGATTGTACCAATCTTTCAGATTGTGAACCTGATCCTTCCACATTTGACCCCTCAGAAGAGGAGTCATCAGCCTCTTCCTGGTCCCCTGAGAGAAATACATCATCTCCTGCCCCCGGGTCCTCAGTTTGAGGGTCCTGGGTAAAAGAAGGGGACCAATCGCGCTTAGTCCCATTCTGGGATGCGATTAAAGCCGCTATTCTCTGCTCCAAACCCAATATGGTTGAGGAAAAAAACCTCTTCAGTAACATAGACAGGGGCTGCAGTTACATAGTTAGTAAGGTTGAATAAAGACACCAGTCCATCCAGTTCAACCTGAGTGTGTGTCTACAACCCTGACCCTTGTCCCTAACCCTGTACATCGCACACTCACATCATTCCCTACCCTCAATCCAAGGTCCCCATTCATATACTAGGGCCAATTTTGGACATAAGCCAATTAACCTACCTGCAGTGTTGGAAACAGTTGCAACACCCGACGGCCCAGATGGCTCACTCTGACCAGCCACCTCAGAACTTTCAGGGGAGGATGCCATTTTTTTTTTAGAGATGGTTCTAGGCTTTTTTGAGCTTGAAGGAGTTCCTCTTGAGCCCTTTTTTGGGGTGTTTCTAGCCCCCCTTCTGACCATAGCCCGATGCACAAATGCAGAGGTACTACCAGAAGAAATCGCGTCCACTGCTTGAGCAATAGTTCAGCTACTGTCGCTGCTATTAACGATCAGCCTGATGCCATTAGTAAATCTGTCAAGGAAATGCCTGTGTCACCAAACCTCTTAGATGCTCCTTTTTGCTCTCGTGTCCCGCCGACATCTGCAGCCAGCAAAAATTGAGTTTTTAAACATACTCCCTTTATTTGACGTTGCAGGATGCCAATGCCACACTAAGCCCCACCCCTTCCGTCACATTGCGGCCTCCCCTATTTTCAAAAAGAGGGTTTTCCCGCCCGTGCGGGCCTCCGATCCAACGGGATCGGCGTGTGTGTGGGGAGGGAATGGCGAGGAGGAGACCTGAGACAAGCAGCTATGCAAGGGTGGTGAAAAAAACGGATCGTTTTTGGCTTCCCCCTATCCAGGGAGAGGGGGAGAGCTTTGTCCAGGTGGGGGGTGAATAGTGGAAGAAAATCCCCCCCCCAATCTTACCGGAGGTCTGAGCTGCTCGCCGGAGGGAAGCCTGCTGTTTTTGCTGCACAGCGTGATCTTTGAGGAAGCATGATAAGGTACGTGCGCTATACAGCTCCCAGTGGTGACTCTTAGGCATGACAAGATTTACTTTTTTTTTTTTTTTTTAAAGGAGACATTTCATAGGAAAAACTTTAAAAATTCCTTAGAAACCTCAACATACCTTTCCCACCGCAGGGATTTCTGTGGTAAACCAACAGACCCAATCTTCACCCCTCACGGTGGGCTCCGTTACAAAGCCTTCAGGAACCGGGGACCGTCGGGGAACCCACACTACTGGACCTGTAAAGCACCCCACCAGTGAAACTTTATGGTTGAAAATACCAAAGCACTGGATCCCGGGGTCCAGCTCTCTAAAAAGAGAAGCGTTACAGGCAAAAACTCGTTTCTTCGGACACGAGGCTCAAGTACCATTCAATTCGGCCTAGAAAAGACACTTTGAATGGATCCGGTTGTATAGCCTGCCCTAGCAAAGGAATCTTCCAGTGGAGCTCGGCACAGCACATCTTTACTCGTGACCAACACCTAAGACACTGGCGAAAAAAAACTGAGGTACTCCCAGTAGTGGGAGGTGTTATATAGGGTTACCGATTACTAGGAACAGAAGATCTGTGTACTTCCCTGTCAGATCGGGGATCTGCCTTCTTTTAGATCCCCGTTCTGCCTCTCTGCGATCACGGATGGCCGGCGGACATCGGGTCCACTGCACACGTTGACTGGCTCCGTTGCCGTGCAGCGGGTGCACATGCCCACAGTATCTATCGAACGAAACAAAGTACAGGTACGTTTCACGAAATAGAGCCACCCTGTCCTAGTATATGTGTGGTGGGCAGTCTTTAAGTGGTAATATAAAAAACAAATTACTTAAATTTAGTAGGCATGTAAACCTTTGTACTAAGGCTAACATGCATTCAGCACATGGATCACATTGGCCACCGCCACTGCGCAGGGTCAACATGGAAACATAGAAGACTTATGGCAGAAAAAGACAAAGTGGTCCATCCAATTGCCAAATTATTTATCTCATCTATTTTAAGTTTGTGTGTGAGTATAGATTTATGTTTGTCACAAGCATGCTTGAAACCAATTACTGTTAAAGCGGAGTTCCACCCATTTAAAAGTCAGCAGCTACAAAGTGTGTAGCTGCTGACTTTTAATAATCAAACACTCACCTGTTCCACCGTCCAGCGATGCAGGAGCATGAAGCCCCGCTCCTCTCCGCGGCATTCTAACTGTGGGCGCCGGACCGTGGCTTTACAACCAGGCAATCACTGCGCATGTGCGAGCCACGCTGAACTTTAAGACTGTATACATTAACCACTTCAATACTAGGCACGTTTACCCCCTTCCTGCCCAGGCCAATTTTTAGCGGTGTCACACTTTGAATGGCAATTGCGCCGTCATGCAACACTGTACCCAAATGACTTTTTTTCACACAAATAGAGCTTTATTTTGGTGGTATTCATCACTGGGTTCTTTATTTTTTGCTAAAAAAAAAAAATAAGCGAAAATTTTGAGGAAAAAAAAAAAAAAAAGTTAGTTTGTCAGAAAATTTTGTAAATAAGTGATTTTTCTCCTTCATTTATGTGCACTGATGAGATTGCACTGATGAGATGGCACTAATGGGCACAGATTGGCATCACTTCTGGTCACTGTTGGGGCTGCACTGATGATCAGTGCCCTGATTATCTGTACAGTCTCCCCTTTTAAAGAGGAGTTCCACCCAGGGGGGCCATTAAAAAAAAAAAAAATTAAAAGTCAGCAGCTACAAATACTGCAGCTGCTGACTTTTAATTGGACACTCACCTGTCCCTGGGTCCAGCGGTGCGGGGGATCGAAGCCCCGCTCGTCCCCCCCCCTCCGCTCGTCGGCGCCGGCATTTCAACTGTGGGCGCCGGGCTGTGGCTTCACAGCCTGGCACCCACTGCGCATGCGCGAGCGGCACCGAGCGCCGTGATTGGCCGCTCAATCACCTGGGACCTGCAATGGGTCCCAGATGATTGACAGGAGGGAGGGAGAAGAGCCGAGCCCTTCCTGTGCCAGGGGGAAGTGATGTCACCAGCCCAGGCAGACGAAGGGGCAGATTACGAGGGACCACCTAGCAACAGGCATTTAGAGGTAAGTAAAAAAAAAAAAAATATCCAAATGTTTTTTTGTTTTTTTTTTTAGAATTTTTTAGGTATGTTCTTTTTTTTGGGTGGAACCCCACTTTAAGAGATGCCTCTGATCGGCTCTCCTCTTCTCACACACTGTTAGTGTAAGGGGAGGAGAGCAGATTACCGGCACTTCCCTGTTTACATGTGATCAGCTGTGATTGGACGCAGCTGACAACATGGGTAAAGAGACGTGTCATCGGCTCTTTACCGAGCCTGGGGCCGTGCCGTGTCCCAGGGATGGCAGTGAGACTGGGGGCGTTGTACCAGAATGAGAGAGGTAAAGTATATTTAATTTTTTTCTTTTGTTTCGAAAGAGTTGAGAGGAACTACAACACCTGTCAGGTTTTTAAAGCTGTCTGTGCGCCCCAAAAGTGAAGAAAAAAAAAATACTAAATTTTGGGTTGTTCCCAGAACAGTAATAGAGGGGGAGGGATCTTCCAATGGGGTAATTTGTTCTGGTGACCTTGGTGAGGTTTTTTTTCACTTTGGTGGACTTCCTTTCACTTCCTGTTTTCATTATGGGACAGGAAACTAAGGGAAATCTTCCCAATGGAACACAGATGGCAAACAATTTAATAAACTGACGGTTATAAAACTCCCTTACTCTATCCAAAACGATAAACAACATTTTTCTTTTATTTCTACTTGAAGTCTAAGCTGATATGTTTTATCCCCCAGACCTTTCACTATTTTTGTTACCCATCTCTGGACTCGTTCTATCTTATCAATCTTTTTGTAAGGGAGATCTCCAGAACTGAACACAGTATTCTAAATGAGGTCTCACTAAAGATCTATATAGAAGAATCAGAACCTCCTTCCTCCTGCTAGTAATGCCTCTAGTGATACATCCTACAATTCTATTTGCTTTCTCAGCTGCCTGGCCACACTGTTTTGAAATCTAAAATAGGTACCCCCAAATCTTTATTCCTCTGTAGTGCTGGCCACAATATTGAACGCCATCAGTGGATTTTTTTCCCTTGATGCATTAGTTTTCATTCAGGAACATTAAATTACAGTTCCCGCTGCTTTGATCAATCTTCCAGCAATGCCAAATCATGTTCCATGTTAGACACCCCCTTTAATTATATCAATTACAAACAGATTAACCAGTTCAGGTCCGCCCTGTAGCAGTTTTATGTGATGATACTGTTCGGCAGCCATTCCACAGTTCAAAAGCCGCGCCTCCTCCTCGTCTGTGATAGGCTGACCGCTGACTGCCTATCACGGACATTCTCTCATTCTCATACCACGGACGAGGATGAGAGAATGTCCGTGATAGGCTGTACACTGACAGCTGTTCAGCCTATCACAGATGAGCAGGAGGCGCGGCTTTTGAAAGCTGCAATAGCCGGCGAACACTACGCCGGCCGCCGTCTGCCTGCATGACACGCTGATCATGCAGACAGACGGCAGGTACTCGAGTATAAGTCGAAGGGACACTTTCAGCCCAAAAAAAAGGGCTGAAAAATTCGACTTATACTCGAGTATATACGGTATATATAATATATCTATAATTTTTTTTTTTTTAAATAGTCTGATTTTTTTTTTTCAGTTTATAGCGCAAAAAATACAAAATAAAGCAGAGGTGATCAAATACCACCAAAAGAAAGCTCTATTTGTGGGGGAAAAAGACATATTTTATTTGGGTACAGAGTCTCACGACCACACAATCAGTTAAAGTAACGCAGTTCCCAATCGCAAAAAATGGCCTGGTCATTAAGGTGGTAAAACCTTCCGGGGCTGAAGTGGTTAAATTTGTGTATAATTTCTGGCCTATGTGAAAGCTATCACTCTACAATGTTATCAGCCTATGGTATATATACTGTATATTTGAAAGTTGATTAGTCCCGGTGTACTGACTGTCTCATTTCTTGAGGCACTAAAATGCCAGGACAGTACAAATACCCTTCAAATGGCCCCTTTTTGGAAAGTAGACAAACCAAGGTATTTAGTGACAAAGTTGCCGTTTTAACAAGTATGATATGTGCCTGCTGTACCATGTAACTGTATGAAAAAGAATCCATTTCTCTTTGTATCGCTTGCTTTCTGTGAAATCCCTCCTGTTCCCGATAGGTCCCCTGCTTTCCTATTATAAACCTACAATAGGCATGAGAGCACAGCATGGTCAGTTCCCTAGCTGTGCTGGGAGCTCAGCCTGCTCTCCTCCAATAAACAGACTTCTACTCACTCGTCGGTTCCTCTAGGGATGCTTCCCTTTATTTGCTGTCCTAGAGAGAAAACAAGAAATGGGATGAAATCTCTCCAAGGTGGACACAATTCACATCTCAGAGAGTTGAACAGGTTCCCCCCATTGGATTTTCCTCCTCATTTCTTGCTCTGACGAGTTTACATTTTTTGGATTTCCCTCTCGTTTTGTGTCTCTGTGACAATGCTCACCAGGACAAATAGAGGGGTGATCTCCCCAGCGCAGAAAGAGACAATACCAACGTGACAAAACCATTCCTATTCTATTGAAAACGAAGAAAATAAATTATCACTTTAGGGATCACTTAGACAGATTATTAGCATTTTAACACAGAATCATACAACAGTAACCCATTATTTTTCAATTTGTTACAATTTGTTTAAAAGCCAACTCCCTTTGTCAGGAAGCTAGTTGTTAGGTAATTTGGACAAGGTATAATCCCATATCCTCATTAAATTGGTAGGTACAATGCCGGCGGGTGTGGAGATGCGACTCAGTGTACATCTTGCGGCATGTATGCGTTCCTTGATCATCCAATAGAGGGCGAATACTGCTGTGAAAAATGTAAGCACATTGTTTCCCTGGAAGCCCAGGTTCTGAATCTGTCTGCACTGAGAAGACCCTCCATACTAAAGGAGAGCCAGGAACGTACACGGCAGGTGCCGGCCGGCAGGCGCCAGCACAGAGGTGGATGGAGACAAAAGTGCTGGCACTAGGAAAGAGTAGATGGGTGACAGTAATGGGGCGTACACACGGTCGGACTTTCTAGAAAGCTAGGTCCAACGTACTTGCCGCCAGACTTCCGGCGGACTACCGCCGGACTTTCCGAACGGCCGGACTTTCCGGAATCCTGTCTTCCCGACGGACTTCTGCCGGTCTTTCAGAATGAACGGACTTTCCCACACACGGACAAGTCCGTTCATTTTGAACGTGACTCGGGTACGACGGGACTAGAAAAGGAATTCAATCTCGCCGCTTTTTTTGGCGAGATTGAAACCTTGCGAGCCCCGTCGCAGGCATCCCAGGCCCTTAAGTCTGGTATGGAACTTTAAGGGGAACCCCCCTACGCCGAAAAACCGGCGTGGGGGTCCCCCCAAAATCCATACCAGACCCCGATCCGAGCACGCAGCCCGGCCGGTCAGGAAAGGGGGTGGGGACGAGCGAGCGCCCCCCCCCCTCCTGAACCGTACCAGGCCGCATGCCCTCAACATGGGGGGGTGCTTTGGGGGAGGGGGCGCCTTGCGGTGCCCCCCCCACCACAAAGCACCTTGTCCCCATGTTGATGAGGACAAGGGCCTCTTCCCGACAACCCTGGCCGTTGGTTGTCGGGGTCTGCGGGTGGGGGGCTTATCGGAATCCGGGAGCCCCCTATAATAAGAGGGCCCCCAGATCCCAGCCCCCCCCACCCTATGTGAATGAGTATGGGGTACATGGTACCCCTACCCATTCACCTAGGTAAAAAGTGTCAATAATAAAACACAACACAGGTTTTTAAAATAATTTATTAAACAGCTCCGGGGGGGGGGGGGGGGGGTCTTCTTCCGTCTTCGGGGGTCCCTCCGGTTCATCTTCTCCCGGCGTCCGGTTGGTTCTTCTCCGCTCTCCGGCCTCTTCTCCCGGTGTCCCAGGTCTTCGGCCGGCCCCTCCGCTGTCTTCAGGTAGCTCTATTGCCAGCAGAGGTCCGGACTTCTGGGCTTCTTGTCTTCTCTTCCCCCAGATGTTGACACGGCGCTCTCTCCGGCTGGACTGGTCTCTGAGGGCTCCGTTGCGACTTATATAGGCGGAGACCCCGCCCCCATATGATGTCACAGTCCCTGGGCATGCTGGGACTGTGAAGTTTTAGGGGGCGTGGTCGACCGATAAGCCCCCCGCCCGCAGACCCCGACAACCAACGGCCAGGGTTGTCGGGAAGAGGCCCTTGTCCTCATCAACAAGGGGACAAGGTGCTTTGTGGTGGGGGGGCACCGCAAGGCGCCCCCTCCCCCAAAGCACCCCCCCATGTTGAGGGCATGCGGCCTGGTACGGTTCAGGTGGGGGGGGGGGGCGCTCGCTCGTCCCCACCCCCTTTCCTGACCGGCCGGGCTGCGTGCTCGGATCGGGGTCTGGTGTGGATTTTGGGGGGACCCCACGCCGGTTTTCCGGCGTAGGGGGGTTCCCCTTAAAGTTCCATACCAGACCTGAGGGCCTGGGATGCCCCCCACGCTCGCCGCAATGGGAAAATTTGTTTTTCCTATTGCAGCGAGCGCGAGATGCAGTAACCTGCTCCTCTGTCCTATCTGGTCCGTCGGACCAGCATACAGACGAACGGGCTTTCCGTCAGGAACTGAGTCCGGCGGAGTTACGACGTAAGATTTGAAGCAAGTTTCAAATCTAAAGTACGTCGGATTTCCGACCGAAACGGTCCGTCGGAAGTCCGATGGAGACCACACACGGTCGGATTGTCAGTCCGGCGGCATCCGTCGGACTTTTGCAGGTGAAAAGTCCAACCGTGTGTATGCCCCATAAGGAATGGTAGAGGGGAAAGTGCCAGGGAGGCTGATCCAGGGCTGGAGCATCCCAATAAGTATGCTCCATTGAGTGACATTGGCAAAAGCAGTTAGGGACCAGCACTGCTGGAGCCGAGGGACTCTCCTAGCAGCCGGTGGAAGAACTCCTCCAGTGAGAGTGGGGGGGGGGGGGGGCTGGGTAGGAAAGGGAAAGGAAAGATTCTGGTGGTAGGGGACTCAATTATTAGGACAAAGAGGCCAATCTGTAACAAAAGACCTGAAGAGCCTAACTGTATGTTGTTTACCGGGCGCTTGGGTTCGGCACATCATGGATCTGGTGTACAGATTACTGGGAGGGGCTGGGGAAGACCCAGCTGTCATAGTGCACGTTGGCACCAATGACAAAGTCAGAGGCAGATGGAGTGTCCTAAAGAACGATTTTAGGGACTTGGAAGCTAAATTGAGGAAAAGGACCTCCAAGGTAGTATTCTCAGGAATACTACCGGTACATTGAGCCACACCAGAAAGGCAGAGGGAGATTAGGGAAGTAAACAAATGGCTGAGGAGTGGTTTTCAGGTTGGACTGGTGTCTTTATTCAACCTTACCAACTATGTACTATGTAGGAGCTGGTGTAGTAAGGAGGGGTTTGGGTTCCTGGAGGGCTGGGCCGACTTTTCAGTTGATCACCAGTACTATAGAAGGGACGGACTGCGCCTAAATGAGGAGGGTGCAGATCAGCTGGGAGTAAAGATTGCCAAAAAGTTAGAGGGGTCTTTAAACTAGTCGACGGGGGGGGGGGGGGCCCAGAGGTAGAGATAGTCAGCGCGGAACATATTCCAGAAAGTAGTATTGGGGGCATTAGTGGTAGGTTGACCAAAGCATATAAACCCAAGGTAACTATAGTAACAAGTCCTAGTTGCAATCTCGGAACACCCAATAAGAGAATAGTATGTGACTGGTCTAAACTACGTGGCATGTTCGCCAATGCCAGGAGCCTGGCGGACAAGATGAGTGAACTAGAGATACTGTTGTACGAGGAGGATTTGGATTTTATGGGAAATTCAGAGACCTGGTTCAACAGCTCTCATGATTGGCTGGCAACCATTCAAGGGTATACCCTTTATGGCAGGGATAGAGAGGGTAAAAAAAAGGGGGAGGGGTATGCCTATGCATCAAGAATAATGTACAAGTGAATGTGAGAGATGACATCACTAAGGGAGCTAGGGAGGAGGTGGAATCCTTATTGGTAGAGCTCCAAAGGGATGAAGCTAAGGGGAAAATACTGGGAGTATGCTATAAGCCCCCTAACCTGAAGGAGGAGGGGGAGACGGATCTCCTATCACAAGTTGGATTAGCAGCAAGGATAGGAAGTGTTATCATAATGGGGGATTTTAATTATCCAGACAGACTGGGCAGAGGGGAGCGCGCATTCGTCTAAGGCTCGCCAGTTCCTAAATGTCCTGCAGGAAAATTTCATGATTCAGATGATAGATGCACCAACTAGAAATGAAGCGTTACTGGATCTACTGATTACCAACAATACAGACCTGACCTCGGATGTGGAAATACGGGGAAATTTAGGAAACAGCCATCACAGGTCAATTGGCTTCAGTATAAATCACACAAATAGGAAACATAGGGGAATACAAAGACACTGAATTTCAAAAGAGCCAACTTCCCTAAACTGCGAACCTTGCTAGAAGGCATAAATTGGAAAAAAATCTTAGGAACAAAGAACACGGAGGAGAGATGGGTTTGCTTTAAGAGCATATTAAATAAGGGCATTAGCCAATGCATCCCATTGGGTAATAAATTTAAAAAAGAGCGAACAAAAGTCCTGGATGGCCTAACTCCAATGTAAAAATGCATATAAAAGCAAAGGAGAAGGCCTTAAAAAAATACAAGGTTGAGGGATCACCATCAGCATTCAGACTTTATAAAGAATGCAACAAGAAATGTAAGGGAGCAATAAGGACGGCTAAGATAGAACATGAAAGACACATAGCGGAGGAGAGCAAAAAAAATCCCAAGAAATTCTTTAAGTATGTAAACAGTAAAAAAGGGAGGATAGACCATATTGGCCCCATAAAGAATGAGGAGAGACATCTGGTTACAAAGGATGGGAGATGGCAAAAGGTATTGCATTTATTCTTCTCCTCAGTCTTCACGAGGGAATCGGGGGCTTCAGTAACCAAAACTGCAGTGTTTATCCTTATGACACATCACAGGAAGCACCTCCATGGTTATAAGTAGACAGAATTAAAATAAGACTTGTGAAACTTAACATTAATAAATCACCGGGACCAGATGGCTTGCATCCGAGGGTACTTGGGGAACTCGGTCAACTAATTGCCAGACCATTGTTCCTAATTTTTACTGACAGTCTACTGACTGGAATAGTACCAGCTGATTGGAGAAAAGTCAATGTAGCACCAATATTTAAAAAGGGCCCAAAATACATCCCTGGGAATTACAGACCAGTTAGCATAACATTAATTGTATGCAAGCTCTTGGAGGGGATGAGAAGGGACTATATACAAGATTTTAGTAATGAGAACGCAATCATTAGCAGTAACTAGGGTTGTCCCGATACCGATACTAGTATCGGTACCGATACCGAGCATTTGCCCAAGTACTTGTACTCGGGCAAATGCTCCCGATGCTTCCGCCGATACTATGACAGTCAGCGGTGATCGGCGTGCGGGGGAGTTACAAGCTTCCCCCCCGCGGCTTTCAGCGGCTTTCAGTGACATACAGCGGTGATCGGTGCTTGTAACTTCCCCACGCGATCACCGCTGACTGTCACCTCATCCTCCTCCATGCCAACTCCGTTCCTCTGTCCCCCTCTCCTTCTCTGTCCCCCTCTATTCTGTTCCTCTGTCCCCCTCCGTTCCGTTCCTCTGTCCCCCTCCGTTCCGTTCCTCTGTCCCCCTCCGTTCCGTTCCTCTGTCCCCCCCCCGTTCCGTTCCTCTGTCCCCCCCCCGTTCCTCTGTCCCCCCCCCGTTCCGTTCCTCTGTCCCCCTCTCCTTCCTCTGTCCCCCTCTCCTTCCTCTGTCCCCCTCTCCTTCCTCTGTCCCCCTCCGTTCCGTTCCTCTGTCCCCCTCCGTTCCTCTGTCCCCCTCCGTTCCTCTGTCCTCCGTTCCGTTCCTCTGTCCCCCTCCGTTCCGTTCCTCTGTCCCCCTCCGTTCCGTTCCTCTGTCCCCCTCCGTTCCTCTGTCCCCCTCCGTTCCTCTGTCCCCCTCCGTTCCTCTGTCCCCCTCCGTTCCTCTGTCCCCCTCCGTTCCTCTGTCCCCCTCCGTTCCTCTGTCCCCCTCCGTTCCTCTGTCCCCCTCCGTTCCGTTCCTCTGTCCCCCTCCGTTCCGTTCCTCTGTCCCCCTCCGTTCCGTTCCTCTGTCCCCCTCCGTTCCGTTCCTCTGTCCCCCTCCGTTCCGTTCCTCTGTCCCCCTCCGTTCCGTTCCTCTGTCCCCCTCCGTTCCGTTCCTCTGTCCCCCTCTCCTTCTCTGTCCCCCTCTCCTTCTCTGTCCCCCTCCGTTCCGTTCCTCCGTTCCTCTCTCCCCCTCCGTTCCTCTCTCCCCCTCCGTTCCTCTCTCCCCCTCCGTTCCTCTCTCCCCCTCCGTTCCTCTCTCCCCCTCCGTTCCTCTCTCCCCCTCCGTTCCTCTCTCCCCCTCCGTTCCTCTCTCCCCCTCCGTTCCGTTCCTCCGTTCTGCTGTGTCTCTCCGCTGTCCCCTCCGTTCTGCTGTCTCTCTCCGCTGTGTGAATGGACAGAGTCAGCTGACTCTGTCCATTCACATAACTGAAACATTGTAATCTCCTGTGATTACAATGTGTCAGTTTATGAATGGAGAGGAGCCGCTGTCTTCTCTCCATTCATTCTCAGTGCAGCTCAGGCTGCAGAGAAAGGGACTGGGGAATCTCTATCCTCTGTCCCTTTCTCTGTCTCAAGGGGGAGATATCAGAGGTCTGTTAAGACCCCTGATATCTCACCAAAGCCCCCCAACAGGGCTGATTAAAAAAACAAAAAAAAAAACATATTGCAAAAATGAATAAAAAAAATATTATTGTAAAAAATAAAAATTGTAAATAAAAAAAAAAAAAAAAAAAACACACACAGACACCGTTCATTGCTCCCTTTTGGTATGTGTATATCACTATATAAATAAATACAACTTTGAAAGCAGTTTGTTATATTATTTGTTAAAAGAGAAGTTCAGGTTTCAGAAAAAAAATAAAATGAATAAAAATCATACTCACCTAGGTGGATTCAACATTGATCCGATGTTTCATCTGTCCCCAGCCGCTTCTAAGACAGAGTACTGAGTGATCAGACTGCTGATTGCTCAGCTCTTGGTCTTCACTGTCAGTCCCCGACTCTGCCCCTACAGTGCTCACTGGAGCACTGAGTAGTAGAGGGGGGAAAACCTGACAGCTCTCTTGCACGGGATGAGAGAGAAAACAGCCGATCTGCTCTGTCTCCAACCCCCCCCTGCGGGAGGTGTGAGCTCGATAGCTTCACACTTGACTTCCCACAGAGCGCACACGGGGGGTGGGGGGTGGGGTGTTGGGAGGGGTACGGGGTTAGAGACGGAGCAGATCGGCTGTCTTCTCTCTCACCCTATGCGAGAGAGGGGGAACTGTCAATGAGAACTGGCTCTGAGCTGTATGAGAGGCACGCTCTCCACTCAGAGACCAGCCGGCATTGATCAATGAGCACTGATGGGCGGAATTAATGAGCAGTGTAAACAATTTACTAACATTCTTGCCAGTTAATGGCTCTCCTTTCCTCACACAGACACAGCGTGGGAGGAAAGAGCTGCTGATAACCAGCGGATCAATGGTAAAGGGCCGCTGTGATTGCGCTGGATGCACATCCTAGGGGGCATGAGGGAAGCAGGGTTCTGGGATGTCGTCCATGGGCGCCCTCCCAAAATTGGAAGCCTGGGATGGAAGGGTGGGTCAGAGGGGCCCCATCATGGCTTCTTGCACCGGGGCCCTGAAGGTTATACTTACGCCTCTGGTTACCTGTATACTTTTGCCATGATTTTTATATTTAAAAACTTTTCTTACCTAAACAGCATTTGCTTCAGCATGCGGTTAGCAGTTGCTACTCTAGGCAAACGTCCTGTAGAGAGAGAATGCAGCTCTACGTTGGAAGATATCATCTGAGTGGTCATTTCTGTATCAGCTGCTGTCCCGGCACCACAACAACTAGGAAACAAAGATTGAGTCATGCTTCAGCATCCTGAGAGAACTAAACTTACATAGAAAGAATGCAAATTTACAATGGACAGGGTACAGCCTATCAGAAATCTCACTAGAAATGAATAAAAAAAATAAAAATAAAAATAAAAAAACTAAAGCTAATTGAAGCTTTCAAGTCAAGACATATGCCTGTAAGCTGCTTTTAACTTGCCCATCCTTTCTAGCCTCTCATACAGTCCTACAGTCCAGTGAGGTGGCCAATCAGAGACCGTAGTATATGGGGGTAGAGGGGCTTGGGCAAGTCATTACTCAAAACATCTGAGCAAGGAGGCAATAGAAACTGCTGCAGGCAGCTCTAGGTGTGTGCACTTTACAAGTGAAATTTCAAAAGGGAATGTATAGCCTTTGCAATTTTTTTTTTTTTATTTTTTTTTAGATATATTAGAAAATAGATCAGCTTGAACTATTTCTATTAACATAGTTCAAAACTATATATGTAAATATGCACAGCCATAATTGCTCGTTACATATGCAGGTTCTATTTCCTGTTTTAAAGAGCTAGTTGTGCTTTACTGTTCCTTCTCACATGAGTTTCCCAACACACTGAAACAATGCACTCCTTGCATGGGTGTAAACCCCTCTCACAGATGGTAAAACAAATCTTAATACCTGAACCCAGTTTTGCAACTCTGGCATGCGTTCGTAATACTTTACAACTACTTACAAATCGGGCCTTCATTTGGCGATAAAGGATACAAGGAAAAATGTTTGCCAGCACACTATGGATCAACAAGGAAGCAAATTGTTTAATGCATGATCATGCATTAAAATAATTCACCTGGATGCTTCCTTGCTGACCCATAGTGTGCTGGCAAACCTTTTCCTTGTGACTTCTGAAACAGTTCCCAGCTGGTTGTTGCTGCAGCACTCAAACCCTTGAGAGCTTTTCCAGGAACATGTGCGAGTACTAAATGGTAAAGGATATCTCCAGATTTATTTATTTTTTTATATATAAAAAAAGAAAAAAACTGGCATACCGAAAAAAAAAATACCCCAAAATAAAAAATGTGCCACATATGTACATAATTTGTTGTACCCTTATTGGGGAAAAGAAAAATGTACTCTAAACACACTGATGAGATATATATATATATATATATATATATATATATAATTTCCATTTTGAGAGTGGAAAATGAGGGCTTGCGAGCTGGGCTGCCTGTTTGGGAGAGCACAGCTGGCGGGGTTTATCGGGAGCCATTCTCCCAGCGATCGCCCCGGGGAGGAAGAGGAGGCCCGCTGGATAGCACGCCGTTACCGGCGCTTACATTATAATTGTCTCCGCTTTGCTCGACACAGCCCCGCATCTTCCTGACCTGTGCCTGTGATAGAGAGAACGCCGGTCCAATGCTGGGATGCGTTCTGTCTATCACAGGCGCAGGTCAGGAGGAGGCGGGGCTGTGATGAGCAGAGCAGAGACAATTATAATGTAAGTGCCGGTAACAGCGTGCTATCCCGCGGATCTCCTCTTCCTCCAGCCATGCATTCCTCTGCCAGGTGAGGCTGCAAGGGGCAACTTAGATCAAGCCTTGATCTAGCCATTTTATCTTCTTGTACATTTTTCTCCATTCAGAAAAAGTATAGTGAAGGATTTCCCTCACTCCCTGTGCCTGTGATAATGCTAATATTTTGGATATCCCAATACCTTCTTTTCCAGGTACAATCACCCCCCAGGACAAAGAGAAATCGGGGCTTCAAACAGAAAAAACACAGACAGAAATAAATAACCAATTAGATTTGAACTAATTGTTTAGCTTTACATAACACATTCGTACAAAAGTCGTTCAAGTAAAAGCAAAACCGAATTTGTGTTTTGCCCATGCATGGAAAAGCAACTATACTTTACTATAAAACTGGCAGCCATGGCTACAGAGAGAAAAAAAAAAAAAGGAGTCCAGTGTAAGCTTTAAGTTATGATAATAGAACATTGTTGGGTGTCTGAGCAGGAAATAAATAAGGCAACCCAAAGGTGTAACTCTGCTGATCTGCTTCCTCCCCCTCCTCCAGTGCCATATTTGGCACCTTTCAGGGGAAACGGGTACCTGTTTTTGACAGGTACCCTACCCCACTTCCATGAGACAGCGTCGTCAAAGGTTTGGGACCCCTCCTCCTTCCTCTGCCGCACCAATTACAAAGTGTAGCGTGCTTCATGCGTGCACAGTAGGGAATCGACTGTGAAGCCGAAAGGCTTCACTGCCAGTTTCCCTTATGACGAATGGCAGCGGCGGCAGCACCCGACAGCTGATCCGAAAATCAGCTGGGGCTCCATGGACTTGAAAAAGTGTCCAGTATTTGTAGCTGCTGACTATTTTTTTTCAGGCGGAACACTGCTTTAAAGCGGAGTTTCACCCAAAAGCGGAACTTCCGCTTTAAGTACTGGTGATGCCCCGACATGCCACATTTGACGTCATTTTTTTGGGGGGGGGGAGGCAGGTATCCAGTTTTGACAGACACCCAGCTCCCATTTCCTCCCCTGGAGCCGCGGCACTGAAAAGAAGTTCACCTCTCCCCCCTTCCTCCCTGCAATCTTCTGGGACACATCACAGGTCCCAGAAGATTGTCAGGCCATTTACAACGCGCAGAACGCGCAGCACGCGCCCGACTGTGAAGTCAAAGTTGGGGCATCCACAGTAACAATGCTGGCGCGGCGGAGAGGAGCGGGGCTTAGTGCGCCCGCATCGCTGGGACCGTGGGACAGGCGAGTGTCTGTTTATTAAAAGTCAGCAGCTACACTTTTTGTAGCTGCTGACTTTTAAATTGGTGGAACTCGACTTTAAGCAGCAGCAATGTCTGCCATATAGCTGGATGTAACAAGAAAATCATATCACTTCTCCAGTTGAACAGTGCCTCATAGGTAGAGACTTTCAGAGCTGATCTCTGAATAGTTCAGGGCTCTGCTAATCTATTTATAGAATCCTCCCCAACACAAAACTCCAGCTGCTTTTATCATGTCAGGAGTTAACAGGCTGATAACAGAAGAATGGAGCAGAAGACAGCTACAGGACTTAGTGCTTTTGAAGAGAGATAAGAAAACACTGCAACTATATGTGCCCAGCTCAAATTTCATGAATCTGGCTTACATCCACTTTAAAGTAAACACTGCAATAATAACTCCAAAATACAGGTAGTCCCCTAGTTGCAAACAACCGACTTACAAACAACTCCTACGGAAGACGAGAACAGGAAGCAAGAGGAAATCTACCCCTAGGAAGGGAAATTTACTCCTGTAAGTTATCATTCGAAAAAGGTGTCTCCACTAGACCTTTATCACCAATCCTTGTTTCCACAACTCCTCAAAATTTTCAAAATTCAATTTTCATAGGGACAGAAAGTGAGGTAAAATCTTCTAAACAGAAGCACAGACAGCAAAACAAATGTTACAGCGGTGTTACCACTCCCCTATGCTATCCAAAAAATGTAAAAATTATTTTTTTTAGCTGGAGCTACACTTAAAAAAAAAACAAAAATAAAAAATGTACCTGTTTCGACAAACAAATTCAACTTGAGAACAAACCTACAGACTCCTATCTTGTTTTTAACCCAGGGACCGCCTGTATGAGCTCAAAAGAGAGGCACTATTCTTCCTTTTTAAATGCTCCCCAGTTTGAACTGGCCAATAGCAGTAAAAGTAAAAAAAATAAATAAAAATAAAGTGTAAATTAAGCTACAGGTCACATTCAAAATTCAAAAAATAAATAAAAAAAAAAACTCTGAAAGGCCTGATCTAAGTTAGTAAAAAATAATACCTATCCCAGGTCCCAGTGAAATCCAGTCCTGCCAGCACCACTCGTGTGATAGCATTGTGACAGAGTGAAGTTCTAGGGTATATGAAGCAAGGAGATACATGCAGCTGAAGATGGATCAGTCACAACCTAAATAGCAGACGGAACCAACTTCATCCATTCCTCCGAGTTTTAGAGAGGCTGATTTTGCATCCACAGCTGGCTTTCAAATCTCCAGAGCTTTGGTGTTTCCAAAACTGGCTGCACATAGAAGGCACCAACAAATCTATTTTACCATGCAAATAGCCTGCAGTGGAAGAAGCTCAGAGAAATTATCTTTCTGCATTGTGAATGCATTTCTTCAGCTTTGTGAGGATCAAAATAGTGGATTTGTATACATGCCAGGGCGTTGTTTACCGGTAGAAAAGTTAAACCAGACACTTTGCAAAACACTGATCACTTTGTTAGGTCATCGTATAGTATTTGTGCATGTGCAATGAAAAAAATCTGGACAGCCGCACTCCGGATTCCGGATTGGAAAGGTGAAAATAGAATCTTCTTTATTGAAAAAATAACATGATTTAAAATCCGTACATGGCTCTGTTGGAATAATGCAGCATAACCGCTGACGCGTTTCATGCTCCCATAGAGCGCTTACTCATGAGCTATGAGTAAGCGATCTATGGGAGCGTGAAACGCGTTAGCGGTTATGCTTCATTATTCCAACAGAGCCATGTACGGATTTTAAATCATGTTATTTTTTCAATAAAGAAGATTCTATTTTCACCTTTCCAATCTAGAATCCGGAGTGCGGCTGTCCAGATTTTTTCATTGCACATACATCATTGGAATAGCAATTGCCGGCACCTGGAGCTCTCACAATCATTCACCCAGCGGAGGACGGGAGATTTGAACCCGGTTACCTGGAGCGGTGGCAACCACCTTGTTTATTTCAAGTATCTGGACTTTTGCTACATAGTATTTGTGCAACAGAGAAATTTATCAAGAAGTCCTTATTTCTGAGAACCCGGATTTTATCCAGATACTTACTAGACATTAGAAGCTATGTAGTGGATCTTTGAACAGTTCTTGTCGGCTACAACCATTCCTTCCGTCGCTCTGGTGTCAGCACCAAGGATTACCCCATCCTAGATAAAACAGTAGATTCCAAAATGATTTTATGGAGGATATAACATTTTTCAAAAAATCAGTATATGCCAGAAAAACTATAGACAGTAAAACTGAGCCTCCAATTTAAGATGACAAAAACATTTCAGCATTATTCCACAATGAAACAGATAAAAAAAAAAACAATCTAATCTGCACAGATATGAAAAAATAGGATTTTTTATTACAGCTTACCTGTAAAATCCTTTTCTTTCGACGGACATCACGGGACACAGAGCCACAGTAATTACTGATGGGTTATAGGGTATCACTAGGTATTGGACACTGGTCACACCCTAATCAGGAAGTTCAACCCCCTATATAACCCCTCCCTTTCCAGGGATACCTCAGTTTTGTAGCAAAGCAGTATAGGTGTATTAGAAGAGGGGCGGGACCTCTGTGTCCCGTGATGTCCGTCGAAAGAAAAGGATTTTACAGGTAAGCTGTAATAAAAAATCCTATTTTCTTTTCTCGGACATCACAGGACACAGAGCCACAGTAATTACTGATGGGATGTCCCAAAGCAATGCCAACTGAGGGGGGGGAATCACAACCAAGTAGGGTGCTATCAGACCTGAGGACCTTGTACCGCTGTCTGCAGCACACTACGCCCAAAGGCGATATCCTCATGCCTTCTCACATCCACCTGATAGAATCTGGTGAATGTATGAACTGAAGACCAGGTTGCGGCCTTGCAGATCTGAGCCATAGAGGCCCGGTGATGCACTGCCCAAGAAGCACCAATAGCCCTTGTGGAATGTGCCTTGATCTGAAACGGGGGAACCTTCCGTTTCAAACCGTAAGCTTGAATAATCAACTGTCGAATCCATTTAGAAATGGTCGCTTTTGACGCTGCCTGTCCTCTATTGGGACCCTCCGGCAGCACAAACAAGACATCCGTCTTGCGAATCTGAGCAGTTGCCTCCAGATAGGTCTTGACTGCTCTTACTACATCCAAAGAATGTAATGACCTTTCTTCCGAAGAACAAGGTTCTGGAAAAAAAGGAAGGTAGCACAATGTCTTGGTTTAGATGAAAATCTGAAACCACCTTCGGTAAAAAACTAGGATGAGGGCGCAGTACCACTCTATCCTTGTGTATAATCAAGTAAGGCTCTTTACAGGAAAGAGCTGCTATTTCTGATACTCTACTAGCAGAAGAGATGGCTACCAGAAAAATTAGTTTCCTCCTCAGCAAGACCAAAGGAATCTGACGTATTGGTTCAAAAGGCTGTTTTTGTAACACCGATAGAACCAAGTTCAAGTCCCAGGGGTTTAGGGGCGCCTTAACCGGAGGATTAAGACGCATCACCCCCTGTATAAAGTTTCGGATCAGAGAATGCGAAGCAAGCGGCCGTTGAAACACTGATAAGGCCGACACCTGGCCCTTGATGGTACTCAAGGCCAGCTTCATCTCTAATCCTAATTGTAGAAAATCCAGAATTCTACCTATGACATATTTCCTGGGATGCCAACCTCTGGATTCACACCAGGATACATAAGCTTTCCAGACTCTATGATAAATCATTCTGGAAGCTGGCTTCCTTGCATTGATCAAGGTAGATATGACAGGACCTGAAAGCCCACGATTTTTCAGAACGTGGGATTCAATAGCCCACCCGTCAAATCTAGCGTTTGTGAGGCAGGCTGGAACACCGGACCTTGAGCTAACAGGTCTGGGTGTATTGGTAGGGTCCACCGGGAACCCACCATCATCCCTGCTATTTCTGCCTATCAGGTTCTTCTGGGCCAAACGGGGGCCACCAGAAGAACCGACTTCCCTTCTTGCCTGAGTCTGCGAAGGAGCCGTGGCAGTAGCAGAATGGGAGGGAATGCATAAATCGGTGAGAGCCGATGCCACGGAATCACCCACGCATCCGTCCTGCCTGCAAGAGGATCCCAGGCAACCGGTAGGAAGGATCTCCCCTTCTGTAGGTTTTTGGGTATGAGCCATCAACTGAGGCTCTGACACATCGCATGCGATAGGTGCATTGGAAAGTTTAATGCCTGCACCTTCCTGTTCCAGGTCAACAGAATACTGTGTTGCAACAGTTCTGCTTGGAACTGCGCATAGGGAACTGCTTTGAATGAAGCCACCATCTTCCCCTGCAGCCTCATACAAAGGCGGACAGAAAGACCCTTCTTGGCCCTGACTGTCAGAATCAGCTCCCTTAGAGCAGTGATCTTTGCCTGCAGACACTTCAGTTAAGCAGGAAGACTGGGCACATATAGGCCTGCATCTCTGATGCCTATTGATATCAGAAATTCTCCTCCTTGCAGGATGGAGATTACTGTCTGAATTGATTCCAAACGGAAGGACTGCATCCTTGGGAATCGTTTCAGATCTCTCAAATCCAAAATGAGTCTGTCGTCCCCATTTGGTTTTCGGACCATAGAAAGATTGGAACAGAGTCTCAATCCTTGATCCTTTGTGGGAATCCCCACAATGACCTCTTGCGACAAAAGTCGCCTTATCGCTAGAAGGAGCGACTGCTTCTCTTCTGGTTTTCTGGGAACACCTGATCTGAGGAAACGAGGAGAGGGACATTCTTGGAACTCCAGTCTGTACCCTAAGGTTACGGTGGAGATTACCCATCTATCCTGGAAGTCCTTCTGCCAGGGCCCTGAGAGCTGCAGCAGTCTTTCCCCCCACTCGAGTGAGCGGGGCACCCCTTCATGAAGAGGTCTTAGTGTCTTGCTTAGAAGACCTTTTCCCCCAGGATTTCTTGTGTCCCTGGGGTTGACTCTTGTTTCTTGCCCCAGACGGAGGAGACCGTCGTGACTGCCTGGAGGCTGATGCCCCTGGCGCTGGGGAAAGAGTCCGTTTAAAAGAGGGACGCTTACTCTTCTTCTTATCAGGTAAGAGAGTGCTTTTCCCACAGGAGATCGTCTTGATATAATTATCCAAGTCCTCTCCAAACAACCTTTCACCACGGAAGGGAAACTCAGCCAGAAGCTTCTTACATGGTGCTTCGGCTGACCAGTTTTTTAACCATAAGATTCTACGTATATGCACCAACCCAAGCGAGAGGCGAGAGGTTTGCACGATAGAATCTCTGATGGTGTCAACAGCATAACATAAAGCCGCAGGAAGGTTAGCAAACCCCTGGGCCTGCTGTTCAGGTAATACTTTGATGACCTGCTTAACATGGTCTCTTAAGTATTGACAGACTCCAATCGCTGCTACTGCAGGTTGGGCCACTGATCCTGCTAAAGAGAAAACATCTTTCAATAAGAAGTCCATCTTTTTATCCACAGGATCTTTGAGCATCTGAGCGTTGTCTACAGGACAAGTCAGATTACTATTTACAGAGGAAATGGCCACATCAATGGCCGGTATTCCCCACCTCTTAATAAACTTTTCTTCCATAGGATAAAGTGTAGAAAACTTTTTTCGGCGGAAGAAATCGCTTATCTGGGTGATCCCACTCAGAATAAAGCAGCTTTTCAAGTAAATTATGAACAGGAAAAGCATGTGCTGCTTGGAAAGGTTTCAGTGACCCCAAAGCAGAAGAGGATTCTTTAGTAGTTTCAGGTATGGGCAACTTAAATGTGGAGCGGACCAAACCAGTGAGGATCTGCACTAAGACTTTCTCCTCTTGGGAAGTCGCAGAGAGTCCCTCTCCACCCGAATCCTCCGAAGAGGAATCATCTGTCCCATCCCGATCCTCTGAAAGGGATTCATCTCCTTTATCCCAGAGCTCCTCTGACAGGGTTTTGGGGAGCAGAGGAAGGCCTTGTGCGTTTTCTTCCACTCAGTGAAGATGTAATCGCGGCCATTCGTTTTTTCTCTAATCCAGAAATGGTTGAGGAAAAAACTTCTTGTGTAATGTACACAGGGGCTGAAGTGCTGGCAGCAGATGTAGCCCCTAACCCCAATGGCTGTCCCTGTCCAGCTGCCCCTGGTCCCTCAGGAGGGGATGGTGTAGCAGACAGGGGGTCCTCAGAACCTGAACGAGATCCCCTAGTGCCTCCGGTTCTAGGGGTGCTTGAACCTCTTCTACCCATAGTGCAAAGCAACAAGGTGTGAGGTATCAAAAAACGAACACTGACTGCTGAGCGATGTAGTCTGGCTAAAAGCCTTGCTACCAAATGCCCAATCCGGTGTTCTTTAGTAAATGCAGCCTAGGGGAATGCCTGTGTCCCACCTTACATGTGACTGTCAGCTCTGTGTCCCTCCAAGGCTCAGAGCACCTGTACAGTGTGCTTTAAATAGCCATGCTTTCTGGCACTGTGGGCATCTGGGCACGTTGACGCTGTGCTGACGCCCCGCCCCCCCCTCATTTTTGAAAAACGAGCGCTTCCCGCGCGAGCCGACCCTTTCTGACAAGCCTGAAGGAAGGCTGGGGGTGGGGGAATAAGGAGGAGGCCGGCAGTGATGGGCCCTGCATCGCAATGCGGCTTCGGTGGCGGCGGCGGTAGCGGCTGCGACAGTGCGGTCTCACCAGCCTTACAGCATACCTGAGCCTTTCCCTAGCCTGGGGGGACCATCCCAGCAGAGAAAACCCCCCACCATCTACCTTTGGAGCTGGAGGAAGAGCCTGTGCAGCGGACGCTGAGACAGATCAAACATGAGAAGGTTTGTGCTCTTGGCAGCCCCCGGTGGTCACAATAGGCACAGCATGCATTCACCTTAAAGGAGAAGAGCCACTAGAATTAAAATTCTGTGGAATCTCCTCTTACCTTATCCAGGCCGCAGGGTTCAGTTTACACAGACCCAGCCTTCGCCTCTCACGGTGGGCTCCGTTTGTGAAAAACCGTCAGAGACTGGGGCCCCCATCAGTAGGGGGATCCTTCAGTTCTGGTCCTGTAAATAAAGCACCTCGCCAGAAATTAGGAAGTTTAAAGCCATTTTCTGATCCGCGGGTCCAGCTCTCTAAAATGAGAAGCGTTACAGGTAAAACCTCGTTTCTTCAGACACGAGGCCCGGGTACCATCCAATTCGGCCATGAAAAGACACTTTGAATGGATCCGGTCGCCTGGCTTGCCCCAGTATAGGATCTTAGGATATTCCTTTTGGAGCTTCAGCACAGGACATCTTTGCACGTCCAACACCTAAGACACTGGTGTAAAAACTGAGGTATCCCTGGAAAGGGAGGGGTTATATAGGGGGTTGAACTTCCTGATTAGGGTGTGACCAGTGTCCAATACCTAGTGATACCCTATAACCCATCAGTAATTACTGTGGCTCTGTGTCCCGTGATGTCCAAGAAAAGAAATAGTAGTTGCATTCCAGAGTGAGTACAGCCATGGATTCGGGTATGTTCTTGATAATCTAATTTGCACATCACATTTCTGTAAATGTGTTACTGTGAATAAAAAAGAAATAAATCAAACATTCTCAGTGGTATACATGCTGGTAATCATACCTTGAATACAATTCCAGCAATTGTGGTGCCAGTTTTGCGAGCTGCAGGGAGCTTGTGTCCTTTCTGTAAGAACTCCTTTTCCAAAAGAGCATTTCTACAAAACAAACATTTAAATTATTTACCTGCCTTGATATTTAGTAGATCTTCCATGAAGACGCAAACAGCATTTTAAAACATATATATATATATATATATATATATATATATATATATATATATATATATATATATATATATATATATATATATATATATATATATATATATATATATATATATATATATATATGGTTCTGGCTAGAGATCCACTTGTACATACAAAAAAATTAAATAATATATAAATATATATGGGATGACAGAAAAAGGACCAAGTGGTCTATAACGTCTACCCTTTTTATTTCTCTAACCTTTGGTGTTTTTTTTTTTACATTATACATCTAAGGCTGACCTTACAGTACACAATCAGATTGTACAATCTCCTGATCTACAAATATGTACCGTTTCCTGATTTGATACTAATTTAATCAATTGCTTAGGTCTGTCCTCATATTACATAGCTTTGGTAAATGTAAAGTGGACTGTACAGAGATTGCACAATCAGCCTGAATAATATATGGCCAACTTAACTCTGGGCACTTTATTGCCCCAACCCCAATCCTGTGGATGGAAGATATATTCTTCTTTTTGTTTCGTTTTTGTGGGATGGTCTAGCACATAGTAATACTCCATGGTATGCTAACATTTGGTTGGACACCCTTACCAAAATTTATATTTCACCCTGATAACATGGCCCCTGCTTCTGCCTGATGATGCTGCTTAATGGATTTTTCTACTTTGTGATGGGATTACCTGACGCTCCAGCAGCCGCCCTGCATACTGTTTGTGTTGCTTTTAGCTGTGAGTTTATGTTTTACATTATATATTATTCAAATTCCCCTGAAGAAGCGCAAGGCACGTAACATGTAGAGCAAGATATTTCTTCACTGCAATATAACCACACTCCAGGATTCAACGTTACTATACAACTAAATTTCTTTGTTGATAGATACATCGCAGTTATAAATTGGTTATATGTAGCTTTGTACCTTTCTTATTGATACATTTCATCAGTGTGGTTTTATACATGTGTTGTCATTATCTGTAAATAAATTTATATCTATATATATGTTTTGTTATCCTAAAATATCCAAGCTTTATTCATCTATTTCCAAACAGCAGCAGAAAAATATAACCAGATATCAGTTTTCCCTCTCTTCTATGCAACCCCCCAAAAAAAGGTTTCCGTTATACATACACTTTACCAAAATAAACCATCAGCTTATTCTAGTTCAACTAGTGTTTGTATCCTAAGGCAGGCCATACATAATTTTTGCACTAGCAGCTCCTAAACTCCGAGTTTGAGCTTTTGGCATTTTTTGCCAAAGCTCCTAAACTCAGCTCCATAAAAGCTTGTGTGCCCATGTACACAGAGGCTTTCAGAATAGTTTAGGAGCTGCTGCGGTTAGGGGAGGTTCAACCTTCCTCTCCTGAATGCTGAAGAATTGCGTTCAGGAAAGGAATGTTTTAACCACCGGTCACAAAAGGCAGCAAAGAAGTGGAAAAATTGCCGCACGATTATGGCCGGCAGTCATAATAGACTATGAGTACATAAAGCCTAAATCTTCGTACACACGATCAGATTGTTGGCCAACAAAGCGTCAGACTTTTGTCCGAAGGGCATGTGCCGTGAACTTGTCTTGCATACAAACGGTACACAATTGTCAGCCAACAAACACAAACGTAGTGACGTACTACATGGAATTTCAGCTCTTGAGCGCCACCCTTTGGGCACCTTCTGCTAATGTCGTTTGGTGAGCACTGATTCCGAGCATGCGTGTTTGCACTTTGGACTTTTGTGTGACGGACTCTTGAACACACGATAGAAAAATCTGACAACAGACCGCTGTCCACCGAAAATTTACTAGCCTGTCATCCAACAATTTGTTGGCGGAAAGTTAGACAACAATTGTCTGATGGAGCGTACTAATGGTCAGATTTTAGTCAAAAAAGTCTTTCATCACACAATTCCCTGCCGAAAATCCGATCGTGTGCACAAGGCTTAAGGCTGGGTTTACACCATTGTCTGCAAGGCGGTTCCCAGCAGGGGTCCAGTGCGTCCCTGGTCACTGTTTCAGGTCTGATTTCATCCAGAATTTTGGGCTGAATTCAAACCTGAAATGGACCAAAAGTTGCACAGCATTTTTGTGAAAATTGCACTGGACCCGCTGCGGAGATAGGTCAACCGGCTCCATAGAGAGCCGGTCAAAAACACCTTCTATTGAAACCCGCATCCAATTCACAATGGTGTGAATCCAGCCTAAAAGTCCTGTCTGTATGTCCATCTTCAATTTTGGGCCTTAAGTTTCACTTTAACCATAGAGCTTTGGAAAATGAGAAATCTTTAGTAATAAAGTTTATTTAAAGCCCAATTGAAACTTCAGTTTAAATTCACTAAATACATTCCACATAAAAGGTTTTCAACTTTTTACACTTTGATTTCTTTAAAAATCAGCCACAGCCTGAGTAGAAATGCCTGTCCCTTGACAGCTTGTTGCAGCATGGGACCCTTGCTCTCTCTGGGGAAGCAGCAATCACAGTGCAGAGGTCTGAGGTCTGACGCCTACCCCCTCCCCCCCCCCAATGCTAAATCAGCTCTCTATTCGAGGGGACATGAGCTTTGGTGACTCCAGAGCTATTATAGGTCAATTAGTAGAGAGTGTTTGACTTCTACAGAGAGCCCACTGTTTCCACACAGAGGGCAGAGTCCCACTATGCAAAGGCGGAAGTTCCTATTCCCTGACTTCTCTAGAAAGAAAATGAACGGTCAAAGATTGCATACATATTATTTTCATGTACCTGGAATGTATTTAGCTAATTTAACCCCCTGGCACTGAGGGTCCGCATAATTAGCTGTGCATACAGCTGTGCTGAGAGCGCATGTGGTGCACGCTACCGACACAGTTACCGCCAGCTAACCGAAAGCTTCCGGTCGCAGCTTACGATCGAGAGTTTTCAGATCACCTGACAGCCAATCAGGGCAGTCACGTGCCCTTAAACCTAGCCCCGCCTCCCGGTGGCAGCGCCAGCGTTAACAGGTTAAAGTTACTTGGTAAAATAGATATTTTAGAACAGGCAGGATTTTTACTGCAGAAGACATTTACTATGGCTTCATTTAGATGTCCAGTTAAGCGGCGTTTTTGCCACTGGCCATCCCCCCCCCCAATGCTGCAATAGGGAGTGATCCCCACATGCATTCCTCGCTCGTGGGGATCATTGGCCACAACAGGACGCAGGTGGAAATCCCTCCAAGTCACCAGAACTAGTGTCCCCAATGGAAGATTACCCCTCTTTTCCTGTTCTGGTAACCCAGAATGAGGGATTTTCTTTCACCATGACTCTTGGTGATAGCAATAAACAGAGTAAATCCCACTAAAGGGAACACAGACTGCAATACAATCTGACATGTGTTCTAATTCTCTCTACAAAACTAAATAGTGCCGCCTTCAGCGATAGCTGGTGGTTTAATTTGGTCTTTACATTCTACGATATAAGACTTCTCATCTGACAAAGCTCCAGAGTGTAGATCACCAGACTCTCTATAGAGGAGCCCCTTCATACAAAGCTCCCTCCTATACACTCTGCACTATCCCAGCACCGGGTCCGTCCTCCCGGCACACCGTCTCCTCTCCCCCCCGCCCGCTCTCACCGCCTGCAGTTCCCGAACTGAAACCCGCCGACAGGAGCAAAGCGCACAGTCACGTCTGCCATCTTTCCCGAGAGTAAATCGACTTCCGGTGCCGGGCGACGGGCTCTGACCACTTCCGGCTCCTGCTGTTACACTCTCCCTTCTCAATAAAGTTCTTCAAAGTGCACAATCACTGGAGGGGCGTGCTCTGCGCTGTAAAACGTGAACTGTGCTTACTGCATCTTCCTGGCACTGTGTGTGGATGAGAGGTCCTCCTAGCACTGTGTGTGGATGAGAGGTCCTCCTAGCACTGTGTGTGGATGAGAGGTCCTCCTAGCACTGTGTGTGTATGAGAAGTCCTCCTAGCACTGTGTGTGGATGAGAAGTCCTCCCAGCACTGTGTGTGGATGAGAGGTCCTCCTAGCACTGTGTGTGGATGAGAGGTCCTCCTAGCACTGTGTGGATGAGAGGTCCTCCTAGCACTGTGTGTGTATGAGAGGTCCTCCTAGCACTGTGTGTAGATGAGAGGTCCTCCTAGCACTGTGTGTGGATGAGAGGTCCTCCTAGCACTGTGTGTAGATGAGAAGTCCTCCTAGCACTGTGTGTGGATGAGAGGTCCTCCTAGCACTGTGTGTAGATGAGAGGTCCTCCTAGCACTGTGTGTAGATGAGAGGTCCTCCTAGCACTGTGTGTGGATGAGAGGTCCTCCTAGCACTGTGTGGATGAGAGGTCCTCCTAGCACTGTGTGTGTATGAGAGGTCCTCCTAGCACTGTGTGTGGATGAGAGGTCCTCCTAGCACTGTGTGTGTATGAGAGGTCCTCCTAGCACTGTGTGGATGAGAGGTCCTCCTAGCACTGTGTGTAGATGAGAGGTCCTCCTAGCACTGTGTGGATGAGAGGTCCTCCTAGCACTGTGTGTGGATGAGAGGTCCTCCTAGCACTGTATGTAGATGAGAGGTCCTCCTAGCACTGTGTGTAGATGAGAGGTCCTCCTAGCACTGTGTGTGGATGAGAGGTCCTCCTAGCACTGTGTGTGGATGAGAGGTCCTCCTAGCACTGTGTGTGGATGAGAGGTCCTCCTAGCACTGTGTGTGTATGAGAAGTCCTCCTAGCACTGTGTGTGGATGAGAAGTCCTCCCAGCACTGTGTGTGGATGAGAGGTCCTCCTAGCACTGTGTGTGGATGAGAGGTCCTCCTAGCACTGTGTGGATGAGAGGTCCTCCTAGCACTGTGTGTGTATGAGAGGTCCTCCTAGCACTGTGTGTAGATGAGAGGTCCTCCTAGCACTGTGTGTGGATGAGAGGTCCTCCTAGCACTGTGTGTAGATGAGAAGTCCTCCTAGCACTGTGTGTGGATGAGAGGTCCTCCTAGCACTGTGTGTAGATGAGAGGTCCTCCTAGCACTGTGTGTAGATGAGAGGTCCTCCTAGCACTGTGTGTGGATGAGAGGTCCTCCTAGCACTGTGTGGATGAGAGGTCCTCCTAGCACTGTGTGTGTATGAGAGGTCCTCCTAGCACTGTGTGTGGATGAGAGGTCCTCCTAGCACTGTGTGTGTATGAGAGGTCCTCCTAGCACTGTGTGGATGAGAGGTCCTCCTAGCACTGTGTGTAGATGAGAGGTCCTCCTAGCACTGTGTGGATGAGAGGTCCTCCTAGCACTGTGTGTGGATGAGAGGTCCTCCTAGCACTGTATGTAGATGAGAGGTCCTCCTAGCACTGTGTGTAGATGAGAGGTCCTCCTAGCACTGTGTGTGGATGAGAGGTCCTCCTAGCACTGTGTGTGGATGAGAGGTCCTCCTAGCACTGTGTGTGGATGAGGGGTCCTCCTAGCACTGTGTGTGGATGAGAGGTCCTCCTAGCACTGTGTGTGGATGAGAGGTCCTCCTAGCACTGTGTGTGTATGAGAAGTCCTCCTAGCACTGTGTGTGGATGAGAAGTCCTCCTAGCACTGTGTGTGGATGAGAGGTCCTCCTAGCACTGTGTGTGGATGAGAAGTCCTCCTAGCACTGTGTGTGGATGAGAGGTCCTCCTAGCACTGTGTGTGGATGAGAGGTCCTCCTAGCACTGTGTGGATGAGAGGTCCTCCTAGCACTGTGTGTGGATGAGAGGTCCTCCTAGCACTGTGTGTAGATGAGAGGTCCTCCTAGCACTGTGTGGATGAGAGGTCCTCCTAGCACTGTGTGTGTATGAGAGGTCCTCCTAGCACTGTGTGTAGATGAGAGGTCCTCCTAGCACTGTGTGTGTATGAGAGGTCCTCCTAGCACTGTGTGGATGAGAGGTCCTCCTAGCACTGTATGTAGATGAGAGGTCCTCCTAGCACTGTGTGTAGATGAGAGGTCCTCCTAGCACTGTGTGTAGATGAGAGGTCCTCCTAGCACTGTGTGTGGATGAGAGGTCCTCCTAGCACTGTGTGTGTATGAGAGGTCCTCCTAGCACTGTGTGTAGATGAGAGGTCCTCCTAGCACTGTGTGTAGATGAGAGGTCCTCCTAGCACTGTGTGTAGATGAGAGGTCCTCCTGGCACTGTGTGTGGATGAGAGGTCCTCCTAGCACTGTGTGTGGATGAGAGGTCCTCCTAGCACTGTGTGTGTATGAGAGGTCCTCCTAGCACTGTGTGTAGATGAGAGGTCCTCCTGGCACTGTGTGTGGATGAGAGGTCCTCCTAGCACTGTGTGTGGATGAGAGGTCCTCCTAGCACTGTGTGTATGAGAGGTCCTCCTAGCACTGTGTGTGGATGAGAGGTCCTCCTAGCACTGTGTGTGGATGAGAGGTCCTCCTAGCACTGTGTGTGGATGAGGGGTCCTCCTAGCACTGTGTGTGGATGAGAGGTCCTCCTAGCACTGTGTGTGGATGAGGGGTCCTCCTAGCACTGTGTGTGGATGAGAGGTCCTCCTAGCACTGTGTGTGGATGAGAGGTCCTCCTAGCACTGTGTGTGTATGAGAAGTCCTCCTAGCACTGTGTGTGGATGAGAAGTCCTCCTAGCACTGTGTGTGGATGAGAGGTCCTCCTAGCACTGTGTGTGGATGAGAAGTCCTCCTAGCACTGTGTGTGGATGAGAGGTCCTCCTAGCACTGTGTGTGGATGAGAGGTCCTCCTAGCACTGTGTGGATGAGAGGTCCTCCTAGCACTGTGTGTGGATGAGAGGTCCTCCTAGCACTGTGTGTAGATGAGAGGTCCTCCTAGCACTGTGTGGATGAGAGGTCCTCCTAGCACTGTGTGTGTATGAGAGGTCCTCCTAGCACTGTGTGTAGATGAGAGGTCCTCCTAGCACTGTGTGTGTATGAGAGGTCCTCCTAGCACTGTGTGGATGAGAGGTCCTCCTAGCACTGTATGTAGATGAGAGGTCCTCCTAGCACTGTGTGTAGATGAGAGGTCCTCCTAGCACTGTGTGTAGATGAGAGGTCCTCCTAGCACTGTGTGTGGATGAGAGGTCCTCCTAGCACTGTGTGTGTATGAGAGGTCCTCCTAGCACTGTGTGTAGATGAGAGGTCCTCCTGGCACTGTGTGTGGATGAGAGGTCCTCCTAGCACTGTGTGTGGATGAGAGGTCCTCCTAGCACTGTGTGTGTATGAGAGGTCCTCCTAGCACTGTGTGTAGATGAGAGGTCCTCCTGGCACTGTGTGTGGATGAGAGGTCCTCCTAGCACTGTGTGTGGATGAGAGGTCCTCCTAGCACTGTGTGTATGAGAGGTCCTCCTAGCACTGTGTGTGGATGAGAGGTCCTCCTAGCACTGTGTGTGGATGAGAGGTCCTCCTAGCACTGTGTGTGGATGAGAGGTCCTCCTAGCACTGTGTGTGGATGAGAGGTCCTCCTAGCACTGTGTGTGTATGAGAGGTCCTCCTAGCACTGTGTGTAGATGAGAGGTCCTCCTAGCACTGTGTGTGGATGAGAGGTCCTCCTAGCACTGTGTGTATGAGAGGTCCTCCTAGCACTGTGTGTGGATGAGAGGTCCTCCTAGCACTGTGTGGATGAGAGGTCCTCCTAGCACTGTGTGTGGATGAGAGGTCCTCCTAGCACTGTGTGTGGATGAGAGGTCCTCCTAGCACTGTGTGTGGATGAGAGGTCCTCCTAGCACTGTGTGTGGATGAGAGGTCCTCCTAGCACTGTATGGATGAGAGGTCCTCCTAGCACTGTGTGTGTATGAGAGGTCCTCCTGGCACTGTGTGTGGATGAGAGGTCCTCCTAGCACTGTGTGTAGATGAGAGGTCCTCCTGGCACTGTGTGTGTATGAGAGGTCCTCCTAGCACTGTGTGTGTATGAGAGGTCCTCCTAGCACTGTGTGTGGATGAGAGGTCCTCCTAGCACTGTGTGTAGATGAGAGGTCCTCCTGGCACTGTGTGTGTATGAGAGGTCCTCCTGGCACTGTGTGTGTATGAGAGGTCCTCCTGGCACTGTGTGTGGATGAGAGGTCCTCCTAGCACTGTGTGTAGATGAGAGGTCCTCCTAGCACTGTGTGTAGATGAGAGGTCCTCCTAGCACTGTGTAGATGAGAAGTCCTCCTAGCACTGTGTGTAGATGAGAGGTCCTCCTAGCACTGTGTGTAGATGAGAGGTCCTCCTAGCACTGTGTGTGGATGAGAAGTCCTCCTAGCACTGTGTGTGGATGAGAAGTCCTCCTAGCACTGTGTGTAGATGAGAGGTCCTCCTAGCACTGTGTGTGGATGAGAGGTCCTCCTAGCACTGTGTGTAGATGAGAGGTCCTCCTAGCACTGTGTGTGGATGAGAGGTCCTCCTAGCACTGTGTGTGGATGAGAGGTCCTCCTAGCACTGTGTGTAGATGAGAGGTCCTCCTAGCACTGTGTGTAGATGAGAGGTCCTCCTAGCACTGTGTGTGGATGAGAGGTCCTCCTAGCACTGTGTGTGGATGAGAGGTCCTCCTAGCACTGTGTGTGGATGAGAGGTCCTCCCAGCACTGTGTGTGTATGAGAGGTCCTCCTAGCACTGTGTGTAGATGAGAGGTCCTCCTGGCACTGTGTGTGGATGAGAGGTCCTCCTAGCACTGTGTGTGGATGAGAGGTCCTCCTAGCACTGTGTGTGTATGAGAGGTCCTCCTAGCACTGTGTGTAGATGAGAGGTCCTCCTGGCACTGTGTGTGGATGAGAGGTCCTCCTAGCACTGTGTGTGTATGAGAGGTCCTCCTAGCACTGTGTGTGGATGAGAGGTCCTCCTAGCACTGTGTGTGTATAAGAAGTCCTCCTAGCACTGTGTGTAGATGAGAGGTCCTCCCAGCACTGTGTGTGTATGAGAGGTCCTCCCAGCACTGTGTGTGTATGAGAGGTCCTCCTAGCACTGTGTGTGGATGAGAGGTCCTCCTAGCACTGTGTGTGGATGAGAGGTCCTCCTAGCACTGTGTGTGGATGAGAGGTCCTCCTAGCACTGTGTGTAGATGAGAAGTCCTCCTAGCACTGTGTGTGGATGAGAGGTCCTCCTAGCACTGTGTGTAGATGAGAGGTCCTCCTAGCACTGTGTGTAGATGAGAGGTCCTCCTAGCACTGTGTGTAGATGAGAGGTCCTCCTAGCACTGTGTGTATGAGAGGTCCTCCTAGCACTGTGTGTAGATGAGAGGTCCTCCTAGCACTGTGTGTAGATGAGAGGTCCTCCTAGCACTGTGTGTAGATGAGAGGTCCTCCTAGCACTGTGTGTGGATGAGAGGTCCTCCTAGCACTGTGTGTGGATGAGAGGTCCCCCTAGCACTGTGTGTGGATGAGAGGTCCTCCTAGCACTGTGTGTATGAGAGGTCCTCCTAGCACTGTGTGTAGATGAGAGGTCCTCCTAGCACTGTGTGTAGATGAGAGGTCCTCCTAGCACTGTGTGTGGATGAGAAGTCCTCCTAGCACTGTGTGTGGATGAGAAGTCCTCCCAGCACTGTGTGTGGATGAGAGGTCCTCCTAGCACTGTGTGTAGATGAGAGGTCCTCCTAGCACTGTGTGTGGATGAGAGGTCCTCCTAGCACTGTGTGTGGATGAGAGGTCCTCCCAGCACTGTGTGTAGATGAGAGGTCCTCCTAGCACTGTGTGTAGATGAGAGGTCCTCCTAGCACTGTGTGTGGATGAGAAGTCCTCCTAGCACTGTGTGTGGATGAGAAGTCCTCCCAGCACTGTGTGTGGATGAGAGGTCCTCCTAGCACTGTGTGTGGATGAGAAGTCCTCCTAGCACTGTGTGGATGAGAGGTCCTCCTAGCACTGTGTGTAGATGAGAGGTCCTCCTAGCACTGTGTGTGGATGAGAGGTCCTCCTAGCACTGTGTGTGGATGAGAGGTCCTCCCAGCACTGTGTGTGGATGAGAGGTCCTCCTAGCACTGTGTGTGGATGAGAGGTCCTCCTAGCACTGTGTGTGGATGAGAGGTCCTCCTGGCACTGTGTGTGGATGAGAGGTCCTCCTGGCACTGTGTGTGTATGAGAGGTCCTCCTGGCACTGTGTGTGGATGAGAGGTCCTCCTAGCACTGTGTGTAGATGAGAGGTCCTCCTAGCACTGTGTGTGGATGAGAGGTCCTCCTGGCACTGTGTGTGTATGAGAGGTCCTCCTAGCACTGTGTGTGTATGAGAAGTCCTCCTAGCACTGTGTGTGTATGAGAGGTCCTCCTAGCACTGTGTGTGTATGAGAGGTCCTCCTAGCACTGTGTGGATGAGAGGTCCTCCTAGCACTGTGTGTGTATGAGAGGTCCTCCTAGCACTGTGTGTAGATGAGAGGTCCTCCTAGCACTGTGTGTAGATGAGAGGTCCTCCTAGCACTGTGTGTGGATGAGAGGTCCTCCTAGCACTGTGTGTAGATGAGGGGTCCTCCTAGCACTGTGTGTAGATGAGAAGTCCTCCTAGCACTGTGTGTGGATGAGAGGTCCTCCTAGCACTGTGTGTGGATGAGAGGTCCTCCTAGCACTGTATGGATGAGAGGTCCTCCTAGCACTGTGTGGATGAGAGGTCCTCCTAGCACTGTGTGTGTATGAGAGGTCCTCCTAGCACTGTGTGTGGATGAGAGGTCCTCCTGGCACTGTGTGTGGATGAGAGGTCCTCCTAGCACTGTGTGTGTATGAGAGGTCCTCCTAGCACTGTGTGTGGATGAGAGGTCCTCCTAGCACTGTGTGTGTATGAGAGGTCCTCCTAGCACTGTGTGTAGATGAGAGGTCCTCCTAGCACTGTGTGTGGATGAGAGGTCCTCCTAGCACTGTGTGTGGATGAGAGGTCCTCCTAGCACTGTATGGATGAGAGGTCCTCCTAGCACTGTGTGTGGATGAGAGGTCCTCCTAGCACTGTGTGTAGATGAGAAGTCCTCCTAGCACTGTGTGTGGATGAGAGGTCCTCCTAGCACTGTGTGTGGATGAGAGGTCCTCCTAGCACTGTGTGTAGATGAGAAGTCCTCCTAGCACTGTGTGTGGATGAGAGGTCCTCCTAGCACTGTGTGTGTATGAGAGGTCCTCCTAGCACTGTGTGTGGATGAGAGGTCCTCCTAGCACTGTGTGTGGATGAGAGGTCCTCCTAGCACTGTGTGTGGATGAGAGGTCCTCCTAGCACTGTGTGTAGATGAGAAGTCCTCCTAGCACTGTGTGTGGATGAGAGGTCCTCCTAGCACTGTGTGTGGATGAGAGGTCCTCCTAGCACTGTGTGGATGAGAGGTCCTCCTAGCACTGTGTGTAGATGAGAGGTCCTCCTAGCACTGTGTGTGGATGAGAGGTCCTCCTAGCACTGTGTGTAGATGAGAGGTCCTCCTAGCACTGTGTGTGGATGAGAGGTCCTCCTAGCACTGTGTGTGGATGAGAGGTCCTCCTAGCACTGTGTGTAGATGAGAGGTCCTCCTAGCACTGTGTGTGGATGAGAGGTCCTCCTAGCACTGTGTGGATGAGAGGTCCTCCTAGCACTGTGTGTGGATGAGAGGTCCTCCTAGCACTGTGTGTGGATGAGAGGTCCTCCTAGCACTGTGTGTAGATGAGAGGTCCTCCTAGCACTGTGTGTGGATGAGAGGTCCTCCTAGCACTGTGTGTGGATGAGAGGTCCTCCTAGCACTGTGTGTAGATGAGAAGGTCCTCCTAGCACTGTGTGTGGATGAGAGGTCCTCCTAGCACTGTGTGTAGATGAGAGGTCCTCCTAGCACTGTGTGTAGATGAGAGGTCCTCCTAGCACTGTGTGTGGATGAGAGGTCCTCCTAGCACTGTGTGTGTATGAGAGGTCCTCCTAGCACTGTGTGTATGAGAGGTCCTCCTAGCACTGTGTGTGGATGAGAGGTCCTCCTAGCACTGTGTGTATGAGAGGTCCTCCTAGCACTGTGTGGATGAGAGGTCCTCCTAGCACTGTGTGTGGATGAGAGGTCCTCCTAGCACTGTGTGTAGATGAGAGGTCCTCCTAGCACTGTGTGTGTATGAGAGGTCCTCCTAGCACTGTGTGTGGATGAGAGGTCCTCCTAGCACTGTGTGTAGATGAGAGGTCCTCCTAGCACTGTGTGTGGATGAGAGGTCCTCCTAGCACTGTGTGTAGATGAGAGGTCCTCCTAGCACTGTGTGTGTATGAGAGGTCCTCCTAGCACTGTGTGTGGATGAGAGGTCCTCCTAGCACTGTGTGTGGATGAGAGGTCCTCCTAGCACTGTGTGTAATGAGAGGTCCTCCTAGCACTGTGTGTGTATGAGAGGTCCTCCTAGCACTGTGTGTGGATGAGAGGTCCTCCTAGCACTGTGTGGATGAGAGGTCCTCCTAGCACTGTGTGTGGATGAGAGGTCCTCCTAGCACTGTGTGGATGAGAGGTCCTCCCAGCACTGTGTGTGGATGAGAGGTCCTCCTAGCACTGTGTGGATGAGAGGTCCTCCTAGCACTGTGTGTGGATGAGAGGTCCTCCTAGCACTGTGTGGATGAGAGGTCCTCCTAGCACTGTGTGTATGAGAGGTCCTCCTAGCACTGTGTGTAGATGAGAGGTCCTCCCAGCACTGTGTGTGGATGAGAGGTCCTCCTAGCACTGTGTGTGTATGAAAGGTCCTCCTAGCACTGTGTGTGGATGAGAGGTCCTCCTAGCACTGTGTGTGGATGAGAGGTCCTCCTAGCACTGTGTGTGGATGAGAGGTCCTCCTAGCACTGTGTGTGGATGAGAGGTCCTCCTAGCACTGTGTGTGGATGAGAGGTCCTCCTAGCACTGTGTGTGTATGAGAGGTCCTCCTAGCACTGTGTGTGGATGAGAGGTCCTCCTAGCACTGTGTGTGGATGAGAGGTCCTCCTAGCACTGTGTGTGTATGAGAAGTCCTCCTAGCACTGTGTGTGGATGAGAGGTCCTCCCAGCACTGTGTGGATGAGAGGTCCTCCCAGCACTGTGTGTAGATGAGAGGTCCTCCCAGCACTGTGTGTAGATGAGAGGTCCTCCCAGCACTGTGTGTGTATGAGAGGTCCTCCTAGCACTGTGTGTGGATGAGAGGTCCTCCTAGCACTGTGTGTAGATGAGAGGTCCTCCTAGCACTGTGTGTAGATGAGAGGTCCTCCCAGCACTGTGTGTGTATGAGAGGTCCTCCTAGCACTGTGTGTAGATGAGAGGTCCTCCTAGCACTGTGTGTATGAGAGGTCCTCCTAGCACTGTGTGTAGATGAGAGGTCCTCCTAGCACTGTGTGTAGATGAGAGGTCCTCCTAGCACTGTGTGTGGATGAGAGGTCCTCCTAGCACTGTGTGTGGATGAGGGGTCCTCCTAGCACTGTGTGTGGATGAGAGGTCCTCCTAGCACTGTGTGTAGATGAGAGGTCCTCCTAGCACTGTGTGGATGAGAGGTCCTCCTAGCACTGTGTGTGGATGAGAGGTCCTCCTAGCACTGTGTAGATGAGAGGTCCTCCTAGCACTGTGTGTGGATGAGAGGTCCTCCTAGCACTGTGTGTAGATGAGAGGTCCTCCTAGCACTGTGTGTAGATGAGAGGTCCTCCTAGCACTGTGTGTGTATGAGAGGTCCTCCTAGCACTGTGTGTGTATAAGAAGTCCTCCTAGCACTGTGTGTAGATGAGAGGTCCTCCTAGCACTGTGTGTGTATGAGAGGTCCTCCTAGCACTGTGTGTGGATGAGAGGTCCTCCTAGCACGTGTGTGTAGATGAGAGGTCCTCCTAGCACTGTGTGGTGTATGAGAGGTCCTCCTAGCACTGTGTGTGGATGAGAGGTCCTCCTAGCACTGTGTGTGTATGAGAGGTCCTCCTAGCACTGTGTGTGTATGAGAAGTCCTCCTAGCACTGTGTGTGTATGAGAGGTCCTCCTAGCACTGTGTGTGGATGAGAAGTCCTCCTAGCACTGTGTGTGGATGAGAGGTCCTCCTAGCACTGTGTGTGGATGAGAGGTCCTCCTAGCACTGTGTGTGTATAAGAAGTCCTCCTAGCACTGTGTGTGGATGAGAGGTCCTCCTAGCACTGTGTGTGTATGAGAGGTCCTCCTAGCACTGTGTGTGGATGAGAAGTCCTCCTAGCACTGTGTGTGGATGAGAGGTCCTCCTAGCACTGTGTGTAGATGAGAGGTCCTCCTAGCACTGTGTGTATGAGAAGTCCTCCTAGCACTGTGTGTAGATGAGAGGTCCTCCCAGCACTGTGTGGATGAGAGGTCCTCCCAGCACTGTGTGTAGATGAGAGGTCCTCCTAGCACTGTGTGTAGATGAGAGGTCCTCCTAGCACTGTGTGTGTATGAGAGGTCCTCCTGGCACTGTGTGTAGATGAGAGGTCCTCCTAGCACTGTGTGTGTATGAGAGGTCCTCCTAGCACTGTGTGTAGATGAGAGGTCCTCCTAGCACTGTGTGTGGATGAGAGGTCCTCCTAGCACTGTGTGTGGATGAGAGGTCCTCCTAGCACTGTGTGTGGATGAGAGGTCCTCCTAGCACTGTGTGTAGATGAGAGGTCCTCCTAGCACTGTGTGTGTATGAGAGGTCCTCCTAGCACTGTGTGTAGATGAGAGGTCCTCCTAGCACTGTGTGTGGATGAGAGGTCCTCCTAGCACTGTGTGTGGATGAGAGGTCCTCCTAGCACTGTGTGTGGATGAGAGGTCCTCCTAGCACTGTGTGTAGATGAGAGGTCCTCCTAGCACTGTGTGTGGATGAGAGGTCCTCCTGGCACTGTGTGTGGATGAGAGGTCCTCCTAGCACTGTGTGTGTATGAGAGGTCCTCCTGGCACTGTGTGTGGATGAGAGGTCCTCCTGGCACTGTGTGTGGATGAGAGGTCCTCCTAGCACTGTGTGTGGATGAGAGGTCCTCCTGGCACTGTGTGTGAATGAGAGGTCCTCCTGGCACTGTGTGTGGATGAGAGGTCCTCCTAGCACTGTGTGTGTATGAGAGGTCCTCCTGGCACTGTGTGTGTATGAGAGGTCCTCCTAGCACTGTGTGTGTATGAGAGGTCCTCCTAGCACTGTGTGTGTATGAGAGGTCCTCCTAGCACTGTGTGTGGATGAGAGGTCCTCCTAGCACTGTATGGATGAGAGGTCCTCCTAGCACTGTGTGTGGATGAGAGGTCCTCCTAGCACTGTGTGTGGATGAGAGGTCCTCCTAGCACTGTGTGTGTATGAGAAGTCCTCCTAGCACTGTGTGTAGATGAGAGGTCCTCCTAGCACTGTATGGATGAGAGGTCCTCCTAGCACTGTGTGTGTATGAGAAGTCCTCCTAGCACTGTGTGTGGATGAGAGGTCCTCCTAGCACTGTGTGTAGATGAGAAGTCCTCCTAGCACTGTGTGTGGATGAGAGGTCCTCCTAGCACTGTGTGTAGATGAGAGGTCCTCCTAGCACTGTGTGTGTATGAGAGGTCCTCCTAGCACTGTGTGTGTATGAGAGGTCCTCCTAGCACTGTGTGTGGATGAGAGGTCCTCCTAGCACTGTGTGTGGATGAGAGGTCCTCCTAGCACTGTGTGTAGATGAGAGGTCCTCCTAGCACTGTGTGGATGAGAGGTCCTCCTAGCACTGTGTGGATGAGAGGTCCTCCTAGCACTGTGTGGATGAGAGGTCCTCCTAGCACTGTGTGTGGATGAGAGGTCCTCCTAGCACTGTGTGTGTATGAGAGGTCCTCCTAGCACTGTGTGTGTATGAGAGGTCCTCCTAGCACTGTGTGTGGATGAGAAGTCCTCCTAGCACTGTGTGTGGATGAGAGGTCCTCCTAGCACTGTGTGTGTATGAGAGGTCCTCCTAGCACTGTGTGTGTATGAGAGGTCCTCCTAGCACTGTGTGTGTATAAGAAGTCCTCCTAGCACTGTGTGTAGATGAGAGGTCCTCCTAGCACTGTGTGTGTATAAGAAGTCCTCCTAGCACTGTGTGGATGAGAGGTCCTCCCAGCACTGTGTGTAGATGAGAGGGTCCTCCTAGCACTGTGTGTAGATGAGCCATCCTCCTAGCACTGTGTGTAGATGAGAGGTCCTCCTGGCACTGTGTGTAGATGAGAGGTCCTCCTAGCACTGTGTGTAGATGAGAGGTCCTCCTAGCACTGTGTGTATGAGAGGTCCTCCTAGCACTGTGTGTGGATGAAAAGTCCTCCTAGCACTGTGTGTGGATGAGAGGTCCTCCTAGCACTGTGTGTGTATGAGAGGTCCTCCCAGCACTGTGTGTGGATGAGAGGTCCTCCCAGCACTGTGTGTAGATGAGAGGTCCTCCTAGCACTGTGTGTGTATGAGAGGTCCTCCTAGCACTGTGTGTGGATGAGAAGTCCTCCTAGCACTGTGTGTGGATGAGAGGTCCTCCTAGCACTGTGTGTGTATGAGAGGTCCTCCTAGCACTGTGTGTGTATGAGAGGTCCTCCTAGCACTGTGTGTGGATGAGAGGTCCTCCTAGCACTGTGTGTAGATGAGAGGTCCTCCCAGCACTGTGTGTGGATGAGAGGTCCTCCTAGCACTGTGTGTAGATGAGAGGTCCTCCTAGCACTGTGTGTAGATGAGAGGTCCTCCTAGCACTGTGTGTGGATGAGAGGTCCTCCTGGCACTGTGTGTAGATGAGAGGTCCTCCTAGCACTGTGTGTGGATGAGAGGTCCTCCTAGCACTGTGTGTAGATGAGAGGTCCTCCTAGCACTGTGTGTGGATGAGAGGTCCTCCTAGCACTGTGTGTGATGAGAGGTCCTCCTAGCACTGTGTGTAGATGAGAGGTCCTCCTAGCACTGTGTGTGGATGAGAGGTCCTCCCAGCACTGTGTGTGGATGAGAGGTCCTCCTAGCACTGTGTGTGGATGAGAGGTCCTCCTAGCACTGTGTGTGGATGAGAGGTCCTCCTAGCACTGTGTGGATGAGAGGTCCTCCTAGCACTGTGTGTAGATGAGAGGTCCTCCTAGCACTGTGTGTGGATGAGAGGTCCTCCTAGCACTGTGTGTGGATGAGAGGTCCTCCCAGCACTGTGTGTGTATGAGAGGTCCTCCTAGCACTGTGTGTGTATGAGAGGTCCTCCTAGCACTGTGTGTGGATGAGAGGTCCTCCTAGCACTGTATGGATGAGAGGTCCTCCTAGCACTGTGTGGATGAGAGGTCCTCCTAGCACTGTGTGTAGATGAGAGGTCCTCCTAGCACTGTGTGTGTATGAGAAGTCCTCCTAGCACTGTGTGTAGATGAGAGGTCCTCCTAGCACTGTGTGTGGATGAGAGGTCCTCCTAGCACTGTGTGTGGATGAGAGGTC